>OVAP01003181.1:2793-17283 GCA_900406295.1 Aurinia saxatilis
AAAAAAAAAAAAAAAAAAAAAAAACTTTATAAATACCTTATGTTAGTTATTTCCAAAAAGCTCACTTACCATTCAAAGCTCAAAAACTATGTCCACTCTCTTCCTAACAATCCTCCTCGCCACCATCTTCCTCCTCCTCCTCCTCCTCTCTCTCGGCCGCAACCGCCGCGACAACCGTCTCCCACCAGGCCCAAACCCATGGCCCATAGTAGGAAACCTCCCTCACATGGGTCCCAAACCCCACCAAACCCTAGCCTCCATGGTCACAACCTACGGTCCAATCCTCCACCTCCGTCTAGGCTTCGTCGACGTCGTTGTCGCCGCCTCTAAATCCGTAGCCGAGCAGTTCTTGAAAGTCCATGACGCGAATTTCGCTAGCCGACCACCTAACTCAGGAGCCAAACACATAGCTTATAACTATCAAGATCTTGTCTTTGCTCCTTATGGACAAAGATGGAGATTTTTGAGAAAGATTAGTTCTGTTCATCTCTTCTCTGCTAAAGCTCTTGAAGATTTCAAACATGTTCGTCAGGTATAATATTAATCAAACGTTTTTCTCCTCTCCTAACGATACTTCACCTATTCATCATCATCATGTCATTTCTATGGTTATTTCCTAATATATGGTTATAAATAACTATATTGATCATCATCATATCATTTCTATATTTAGACTAAGTATATTTGTAATATATGATTATAAAAATAACCAAGGCTGATTGTCATAACTGGACAGTACGACGTGGGGATGATGATGACACATGGAAATTGTAGAGTTAAGAACCCAATTAATGGAAAATACATATAATCACTAATACATGGACCACATATTTTCTTCAAAAAGAAGTGTCACAAGTATCTCAAGTTCAGGGAATCTTGTTATTATTATACTCTGAAAATATAAACTCTTTCTTTTTTCTTTTTTTGTTTTACATCAAATCAAACTATATATTAATGAATGTCACAAGATGAGCTTGAAAGTCATACGGAATGTATCAGAAAATATCTGTACAAACACTATAAACGTTTTCCTTTAAATCTTCCTAATGGAAGAAAACACAATATTTTGCTTAGACTTTTAAGATCAAAGTTTATCATTTATGGTTTAGAATTTACTTTTAAAAAATCGGACACTGTTGCTAAATTGTAAAAAGTAACATTTGGATTTAAATTTCTAGTCTAATGCTTGGTTTAGGACCTCACACATTTAAACATTAATTTCTACGGGTAAAATACATTTCACCAATTCAAATTAGTTATTGTTTTAAAAGAATTGTTTTGTTTTAAATTAATAATCATTTTGTGTTTTCAATACAAAAAAATTGATTAATTTTGTTTTTATTATTATTTTAATTAATTACTTGATGATATCAACTAAAATTGTGTACATCGAGGGGTAAGATAAGAAATTTATATATTGTTAATAAAGGACAATTTATATAAAAGAGTACGGTATCGGACAATAATAGATGTAATTTATGATTAGATGTAATTTTCTTCATTTCTGAAAAATCATAAATGTAGTTTCTTGTGGTATTAAATTAGATTTGACAAATTGTTGAATTTTATAGGAAGAGGTTGGAACACTCACGCGCGAGTTAGCGCGTGCAGGAACAAAACCAGTGAACTTAGGACAACTAGTGAACATGTGTGTAATAAACGCACTTGGTCGAGAAATGATCGGACGGCGACTGTTCGGCGCCGGAGCCGATCAAAAAGCGGAGGAGTTCAGGTCGATGGTGACGGAAATGATGGCTCTGGCCGGAGTTTTCAACATCGGAGATTTCGTGCCGGCTCTTGATTGGCTAGATTTACAAGGTGTAGCTGGTAAAATGAAACGGCTACACAAAAGATTCGATGCTTTTCTATCGTCGATTTTGGAAGAGCATGAAATGGACGGTGGAGATCAAAAGCATACTGATATGCTTAGTACGTTAATCTCGCTTAAGGGGACTAATTTTGATGGTGATGGTGGAAGTCTTACGGATACTGAGATTAAAGCACTGCTACTGGTTAGTTTAATTATTAATACAATCTCTATATTTTATAAGACTTATCTAAATTTTTGCTATATAGATATTTGCAGATTTTTTTTTTGTTTTTGGTCGGGAGATATGTGCATGATTGTTAAGAATCTGGATTGAAAATAAAAATATTGGATCAACACTATTTTGTGTACTTTTCAAAAGAACATGGAAAATTGATTATTTTTACGGTAATTATTGATATACTAATACATCATAAATTTTATGAAATCTATGTGACGCTGATATGTTTATTTTATTTCAGTTCACGGAGTATTTAACTTTTATTGGAATATTAACGATTTTTCTTATAAAACACAGAACATGTTTACTGCTGGAACCGATACGTCAGCAAGTACGGTGGATTGGGCCATAGCAGAATTAATCCGTCACCCGGATATAATGACTCGGGCCCAAAAAGAGCTTGATTCCGTTGTGGGTCGTAACAGGCTCATTAATGAGTCAGATATCTCTCAACTTCCCTACCTTCAGGTACCAAAACCGAAAACCCAAAAACTACTTTCGGTTAACTAGCTATTATAATTTATAAATCCGGTTTGACCATAATTTTCCGGTTTAAATAGGCTGTCATCAAGGAGAATTTCAGGCTACATCCACCAACACCACTTTCATTACCACACATAGCATCGGAGAGCTGTGAGATCAACAGTTATCATATTCCTAAAGGATCAACACTTTTAACCAACATTTGGGCCATAGCCCGTGACCCGGAACAATGGTCCGACCCATTAACATTCAAACCCGAGAGATTTTTACCCGGTGGAGAAAAAGTTGGTATAGATGTAAAAGGAAGTGATTTCGAGCTTATACCATTTGGAGCCGGACGAAGAATTTGCGCCGGATTGAGTTTAGGGTTACGGACGATTCAGTTATTAACTGCGACCCTTATTCACGGTTTTAATTGGGAATTAGCTGGAGGAATTTCGCCAGAGAAGTTGAATATGGAAGAGAGTTATGGGATTACTTTGCAAAGAGCTGTTCCTTTGGTGGTGCATCCTACACCAAGGTTGGATTTGAGTGTTTATGGAGTCAAATCGGGTTGAAATGCGAGGTTGCTTGGTGACAAAAGGTAGGGGTTGGACAAGGAAAGTGTAAAATCTCTGTTTATGGAAATGACCTTGGAAATAATGTTTCAAAAATGGTGTAATGAGAATGTGGTTGTTAAATTGTTATTGTAAGTTGCTGTCATCTAATGTTGCCAGTGTTGGGATTTGGGAAGTGATGTAAAATTTCATATTTTGGGGGGGGGGGAAGTATTACTTGGGCCTGGACTCGCGAATTCGACCCATTTATAAATGGGTAATCCATACGACGTTTCAGATATTTTAAGACTTTTTAGTTGTGAGAATTTATTGCTACTATTGAAAATTTTAAAGAAGCTTACAAAAAAAACAGTACAGCTTGTTGGAGTAAAAACTTTTAACTTACGACAGTACCCAATGCAATTAAATCTGTAGATTTTTTCTGACAACAAAATCAGAATTTTCCATTTATCATGTTTGGGTGGAACACCACCACCTGCAAACTCTGCGACACATGTTACAAAACTTTTGGCGTTTCTCAATAATAAAGTTATAGATAGTAAAATATCTTGCTGACAGTAGAAATTTTGAAACAGTAAAATGTTGTTTCTCTTCTGTTAAAATTAAAAAGTCTCCAAATTTTTTTCTTTTTTTAAACAGAGAGGATATAGCACACTCTAATTAGTTTATTACAAAGACCACGTCTATTAAATTATTATTAGTTTTTGCTAAAAATGTCTCAAGTCACTTCTTTTCTTATCTAGTCAAAATCTTAATATCCTCACTCTTTTATAAGCATAGCAATGTTTTAAAGGTATATGGCTAATTTGGTCAATCAATTTGACCATTTTTAAGTGAATGGCTGATTACATTTCCATCACGTTTCCTTGAATTCTAAATGACATTCCGATTGTTTTAAACAAATAACATGTTATGTTATCTAACATCATGCTATTGAAAAAAAAAAAAAAAACCTATCGAAGTCCTGATTTAAAACCGTTTGTTCAATCGATTAATTTTTCGTGTAATTGCTAGTCTTTGCTCCACCAATGCGAATAATATGTTCCATTAACCGCATGCAGGGGCGGATGTACACACTGACTATGGGTGCACATGCACCCGTAATTTATTTAAAAAGATTATTATTTGTATAGATATACAACCAATATTTGATAGGTGAGATGGAAATGTTCTAGATGTGCCCCCACAATGTCTTGAGTTCGAACTCCAAAGTTGTTTCATTTTATTTTTGTTACCATTTGTGCACCCAGAGAAATATTACTCTAGATCCGCCCCTGACCGCATGTCCGATTAATTTCCCGCATATACCAATTAATTTCTATAATCACCGATTTATTTGTTTTTGTTAAATATACGAGAAAACTTCTAGGTTTTGTACTTTAAATGAGATGTTTCAAACAAGATTTCTCAATTGGTTACAAGTAGCAATATTGAATGTGATGGAAAACCGTAGACAAAATGAGTGGAAATACTAAATGTAAACATTTAAGTAAATGGTTAACAAAATAAATATTTTAACACTCTAAGCTCGAATATTTTATACCTAATTATATTAAATATTTTTAAAACTCTAAAAAAATTCTTCGATTATTCTCTGTATATTCTTTGGTACTCCAACTTGACGGCCGATTAACACCTATCAAAATTTTGAACCTTGTATAGAAGTAAGAAAAAACATAATTTCACGTAAATATAAAGAGTATCTCCGTCAACTTGAGCAAACATGACATTAAGCTTCTTCATAATTTTGCAACTATAATCATTTACTTGGTTCCACCTCCCAATATACTGCTACTATTTGTTTAAAAATTGAAAAATTCCAAAAAGTGAATACTCAAGTTTAAAAAAAAAAAAAAAAAAATGTATACTTTACGAGTTCACACACAAAGAGCTACAATAATGAAAAAGCAGACTCGAGAAGGTTTAGAGAAGAAACAAGAGTCACGGAACCACTAGTCACTCTCCATCTCAGTACAGTACATAACTCTCTACTTGCATCACTCTCTCAGCTCCATTCATCTTCCTCTTTAAAAATCTCATAAGAGAAAGAATCTCTCTCTCAACTGTGACATTTGTGTCTCTAGACTCCATCCATGGCTGCTCTATTTCTCTATCTCCTCGCTCTCCTCATGGCTGGCCATTCTAGTAAGTACTCTCTCATGTTCTTCTCTTTTACAAAACCTTGCTTTTTCCAAAGTTTTTCTTCCAGATCTTTTTGGTTTTCATTTACAGTTTTGTTCTGCTTTGGTAGGTGCTTCATGGTGTGTGTGCAGAACAGGACTAAGTGACTCAGTGCTACAAAAGACTTTAGACTATGCTTGTGGGAATGGAGCTGATTGTAACCCAACTCATCCAAAAGGATCTTGCTTTAACCCTGACAATGTTAGAGCTCATTGTAGCTATGCTGTTAATAGCTTCTTTCAAAAGAAAGGTCAAGCTTCTGAGTCTTGTAATTTCACTGGCACTGCCACTCTTACCACCACTGATCCCAGTAAGTTTCTCTTATATCTCATTGTTTGTAATACCCTAAGTGGTTTTTTTTTTAGTCTCATTAAAGTTCAAGATCCTGTTTTTATTATTATTAAATGCTGGATAGAGGCTAGATTTTAGTAAAGTGTGACTGATTTGGTTACAATTAATTAAGATCCTTTTTGACATTTTCTTTTTCTCTTGTTTGTGAACTTCTTGTTACAGGCTATACAGGATGTGCATTCCCTTCTAGTGCTAGGTATGGTTGTTTACTTCTACATAATTATTCTCCTGATGGCTTTTATCTAGAATCTGGTGTTTGATACACTTTAATGTTGGATTAACTTATAATATGCCTATTTGTGGGAAAGAGAAAGAGGGTGAACTAAAGCTTGATTTGGGTCAATAAGTAACTTTTCTATTTATTTTTTTACCAAACTTTTACATCATATCGACAATCAATTTGCTACTATTTTTTTTTTTTTTAAATCAATTCGCTATTTTTGGGAGGTTTATAAAGTTTGAATGCATGATTATGTTGGTCTTGACCTGTGTCTATCTATAGGGTAATACTATTATGTTGCTTGTATATGTTCCACTCACATTAAATATGACTTAGTGACTTTGCATTTATTTATAATATGACATTTTCCTTTTTCCTGGAAATCACATTAATGATGAAGAGACAAAAAAACAAACCAAGTGTAGATGTTAAAATTATTTTGCTTTTAAATTATTTTTCTACATAATAACCTTTCATTTTGAATGGAATAATTTAGCACAACGGAAGCGGATAGATGAAATGAATGATTAAAATTAATTCATGGTTTTTAAAGAGGTCGATTTGTGTCCAATTTTTTTTTGAAATGAGGTCGATTTATATGTAAATGTAATTTTAAATAATTAAATTTTTAATTATTCAAAAATAAAAAATATTTTGATTAATTTATTGAACCCCACGCTAAAAATCTGTTATTACTAGTTTCCGTTACATTATTTATATATCAAGTTACCGTGCAAAACCATGTTATTTTAAATTATCGTTACATTGTTTATATATCAAATTACGCACCAAAAATCTATTATTACTAGTTTCCGTTACATTGTTTATATATCAAGTTACTGCACAAAACCATGTTATTTCAAATTACCGTTACATTGTTTATATATCAAATTACGTGCCAAAAATCTGTTATTAGTAGTTTCCGTTACATTGTTTATATATCAAATTACTGCACAAAAACTATATTATTTTAAATTACCGTTACATTGTTTATACATCAAGTTACCGCACAAAAACCATATTATTTTAAATTACCGTTACATTGTTTATATATCAAATTAACACACAAAAACTCTGTTTTTACGTCTATGGTATTTTAGAACATTGTCCTTAACATAAAGAATACTATTACAAAATGGTTAGAATTATTTGGTCATTTGAAATGAAATGTACTAAACCCAAACGGAAACAAACAATATCAAGACGTTTATGGACTATGACTATTATTGCTGTTTGTTTTAACAGTGGCTTTGGAGGTAGCAGCAGCAACAGCAGCACCGTGACGCCGGGCAAAACCAATCCAAAAGGCAACACGATAACCACATTTCCCGGTGGAAACAGTCCATTCACAGGCACACCAACCACTGATATACTAGGAGGCAATGTAACTGATGCTACTGGAACTGGTTTTAACCCGGATTACTCAACCGAAGGCAGCGGGTTCGCGCTTCGTAGCCCCAACACTTTCTTCATCCTCCTCCTCTGCTTGTGGTCTATCTTGATGATGCCATGAAGATGATGATATTACCTTCTCTGGTTGCTGTTCTAAGTCAAAAACTATGTTATGTTTTCGGATTGGTGCAACTTTATTATTTTTGGACTTTAGGAGACCTATTAACTACGTAAAACATGTTTGTTATGAATTCCGTTTTGGTTCATTTGTCTTTACTTACTCTTTAGGCAAGAAATTAAATTAAACTTTGAACTTTTTTTTTCTTTTTTGGATTTGGCTTTTAATTCTGTTGGAACTATTACATTACCATTAAGAAATAAACTATATTAGGATTTACGTGAGTTGTTAGATAGATTTTTTTGCGGTTTGGTGAAATATATTGATAAAAAAGCATCTCGGTTTAGTTCGGTTTGGTTAGTCAGGAAACATACCGGGTTGATTAGACTGTCTCCTCAGTAGAAACTATATAAGTATCTGAATGATGATTGACAAAAGTTTGGACTCAGATTGAAAAATAAAAACTATCTCTTTTACTCAAGAAGACGACGATCTTCTCCTTTTTCTCTTGTTCTCTGCCTTTTCAAACGTTACCATGGAGACTAATGAGAAAAAATCAATTGTAAGATCATCATTTCTTTTGAACTAAATGAAATTTTCTAAGATTTTAGAACATGGACAAAAAAATCTGCTGTAAAAGAGGAATCAAGAAAATAAAGCAATTAATTGTTGATGTTTTTTTCTTTGGTTTTGCATGGTAACAAAAATATTTGTTGTGAGATTGAGTTCCATAATCCTGTCTGGGTTTGAGTTTGTGAAAAGAGATCTGGATTTGAGTTTGTATAGTTAATCTTGATCTCTTTATGAATCCATATAATCAGCATATGGATCTTCACGTAGATCTCTCTCTCTGCCTAGGAACTCTCTGATTGACTTCGTCGTCATATCTTTTAAACCATTGTTTCACTAGGAATTATGTTGATGACTAAAAATCATTCTCTTAATTATTATGATTAACGATTTGTTAAAAAAATTCTCAGATTGTTCTGATTTGATTTTATTTAATTTTTGTTACGTAGAAGCCTTGTCGGATATGTGGGGATCCTGGCTTCGAGGCTGCGGTGATGATGCCTTGTTTCACTTGTAGAGTCAGAGGGCATTGGTATTATCAATTTAATTTACTCTGTATTTTTTTGTAGAATTAATACACTTTTTTTTTTTGTTCTTTAAAATGGATATTTTGTCTTTTGTATTCTCAGTCGTTGCACAAAGTTCCGCTTACCATCTGCCCCCAATATGTGGCCATGTCAAGATTGTAGAGCACCTGGTCGCCTGATACAGAATCATGTGAAGGCTGTAGAATTATCTGGTAAAAGGTCATGTAATAGTGCTAAGGAGAAACTTTCAACGTCGATTCTCCATCAAAAGACTTTGAATATCGACTCAAGCCTTCATTCATCGTCTCTTAAACGTATGTTAGTGGAACATTCACTTCCTTAGTGAAAATCTCATAATCTATGTTGCTAACTACTTTAGTATTAAATGTTTTAGGATTATCTGGAAAAAGTTCGTGTAATAATGTTAAGGAGGGATCTTCGACGTTGATTATCCGTCAAAAGACTTTGGATGGCGGCTCAATCCATCATTCATCATCTCCTAAATGTATGTTGGTGATTTATATAACTGTTAGTCTATACGAGACGAGTAATTTTGTCTTTTGAATAGGTAAAGAAGTTTCTTTGGCGTCTAATAATAAATCTACAAGGGAGGAGACACCTCGCATTGAAGGTAAACACAGTTATTATCTGAGTATAGTGTCATTACAAAATATTGATATGTTTTTTTAGTAGGTAAAGAAGTTTCTTTGGCATCCAAGACACATCCAAGGCATAAACGTATGTTGGTGGAACATTCATTTCCTAATAAAGGTATCATAAGCTATGTTGCTAATGACTTTAATGTTTTGGATTATGGATGATTTATATAACCGTTAGACCATCTCCATCCCTCATCACATAAGGGGTTTCCCATAATTAATATATTTTATGAAGAAAAAATAGTGTTATTCTAATTTTTAGTGTCTTTAAACTTAAGACATTGTGTCTTAAATGTCTATGTAGAGACGTTTTTTAGAAGATGTCTTTAATTTAAATACCCTTTCCTAATTAATTATTAACTTCAATTTCATCATAATCCTAAAGACATTCTCCACACATATGCAGTGGAGGTGCTCTTAGTCTACATGAGATGACTAATTAAATTTTGTATTTGAGTAGGTAAAGAAGTTTCTTTGGCGTCCAAGTCAGATCGAATGCCTTTTCTAGCTTTAGGATTATCTGGTAAAAGTTCATGTAACAGTGTTAAGGAGAGATCTTCTACGCTGAGTCTTCATCAAAAGACTTTGAATGGAGGTTCAAGCCGTCATTCATCGTCGACTCATAAACGTATGTTGATGAAACATTCACTTCCTAGTAAAGGTTTCATAATCTATGTTGATAACGACTTTAATGTTTAATGTATAGGATTATGGATGATTTATATAACCATTAGTCTACATGAGATGACTAATTTTGTTTTTTGAATAGGTGAAGAAGTTTCTTTGGCGTCCAAGACACATCGAGTGCCTTTTCTAGCTTTAGGATTATCTGGTAAAAGTTCATGTAATAGTGTTAAGGAGAAACCTTCGACGTCAATTCTCCATCAAAAGACTTTGAATGGCAGCTCAAGTCGTATGTTGGTGGAACATTTGATTCCTATTAAAGGTATCATACTATATGTTGCTGACGATTTTAATGTTTTGGATTATGGATGATTTGTATAACCGTTAGTTTACATGAGATGACTAATTAATTTTGTATCTGAGTAGGTGAAGACGCTTCTTTGGCGTCTAACAATATCTCTCGCTTGGAGACACATCAGCTGTCTATTCGAAAGAGAAAATGTAAGACACCTCGCTATGAAGGTAAACACACGATTAGTTCAATTCATATATGATTCTAGTGTCATTACAAAATATATTATTGATATGTTTTCCAGTAGGTGAAGCAGTTTCTTTGGAGTCCAAGACACATGAAGTGCCTTTGCTAGGCTTTCCTTCTTCAGTGAAAAGAAGTAGGACACCTCGTTACAAAGGTAAAAAACTCAATTTGTTATCTGAATATATGTTCATTAACTAACAACCATATGTTTTTGTAAGTAGGTAGAAAAGCTTCTTTGACATCAAATAAGACACATCGGCCACCTTTGGTAGTTATTCCTTCTACAGCGAGAAAATCTAAAAAGCCGCGATATGAAGGTAACAAATACAATTTGTAATCTGAATTTTGTTCGTTTAAAAACATATGTTTTCTTAGTAGATGGAGAAGCTTCTTGGACGTCAAATGAGACATCGTCCTATGAGACATGGTCAAATGATACATCATCAGATGAAGCATGGTCAGACGAGACATCATCATACGAGACATGGTCAGAAGAGACAGATCTGCCTTTGTTTTTTCCTCCTTCAGTTAGAAGACCTAGAACTCGTTATGAAGGTAAATTCGCTTATTATTATTTCGATTTAGTGTCATAAAATATGATGTCGTTTTCTTGTACTTATGTTTCATACTATGTTTTTGTAGTATTGCCTGACGACACTGGTTGCAAAGGACCTCAAAGCTCAAATCCTTGTGAAGAGTGCCGATTACATTTATTGTGTAACCTTTTAAGTGAGTGAACCTATATAATTAGGGCTTTTAAGGTTTCATTCTTCTCGGGGGTTCAGGTTACTTTGTAAGGATGTATTTTCATTGTAATGTGACTTTAAGTCACCCTATTGATAGCTAGATTTGGAATGCAAATCAAATTCTGATTTGAAAAAAATTAAGACTCTCACTAAGAGATTATCTGCGCAATTTGTACCGCATTTTGTATTTCATGGATTTTATCATTTTAATTTAAATTTATAACAGAAATTTAAATTAGGATTTTGTTGTTTTTCACTTATAACCGTTGGGATTTATATTAAGCTATAACCATTAGAGTGTATATCAATCTATTGGAAACAAGATTTAGAATGCAAATCAAATTCTGATTTGAAATAATTAAGACTATCATTAAAAGATTACCCGCGCAGTTGTTACCCCGCACTTTTGCATTTCACGAATTTTATTATTTTAAATTTAAATGTTTAACACAAATTAAACCTATGATTTACTATTTAAAGTTATAACCGATGAGATTTATATCAAGGTATACCCGTTAGGATTTATATCAATCTATTGAGAGCTAGATTTAGAATGCAATTCAAATTCTGATTTGAAATAATTAAGACTATTACTAAGAGATTACCCGCGCAATTCCTACCCCACTCTTTTGCATTTCGCAAATTTTATTATATATTATATATATATATATATATATATAAATGTTTAACAGAAAATTCAAAATATGATTTCACTATTTAAAATTATAACGTTGGAATTTATATCAAGTTATAAACGTTAGGATTTATATCAATCTATTGAAAGTTATTTTTAAAATGCGAAGCAAATTCTGTTTTGAAATGGTTAGGTTTATCATTAAGAGACTACCGCGCAATTCTTACCTGCACTTTTGCATTTCATGTATTTTATCATTTTAATGTAAACGTTTACATAAATTAATTTATGATTTTGTTATTTTCACTTATAACCGTTGAGAATTATATTAAGCTATAACCGTTAGAATGTATATCAACCTATTGAAAGCTAGATTAAGAATGCAAATCAAATTCTGATTTGAAATAATTAAGACTGTCACTTAAAGTTTACCCGGTGCAATTCTTACTCCGCGCTTTTGCATTTCACGAATTTTGTTATTTAAATTTAAATGTCTAGCAAAAATTTAAACTATGATTCTACTATATATTTTTAATTATAACCGTTCAGATTTATATCAAGGTATACCCATTAGGATTTATATCAATCTATTGAGAGCTAGATTTAGAATGCAATTCAAATTCTGATTTGAAATAATTAAGACTATCACTAACAGATCCCGCACAATTCCTACCCCACGCTTTTGCATTTTGTGGATTTTATTATTTATATTTAAATGCTTTACAGAAATCTAAAATATGATTTTGCTATTTAAAATTATAACGTTGGAGTTTATATTAAGCCATAACTGTGATGATTTATATCAATCTCTTGAAAATGATTTTTAAAATGCAAATCAAGTTCTGTTTTGAAATGGTTAACACTATCATTAAGAGACTACCACACAGTTCTTACCCTTTGGCATTTTGTGGATTTTATAATTTTAATTTAAACGTTTTACATAAATTAAAATTATAAATTTGCTATTCTTATTTATAAATTTTAAGATTTATATCAAACTACAACCGTTGAGATTTATCGATCTATTGAAAGTTAGCTTTAAAATACAAATTAAATTAGGGGTGCTTATGAAAATATACCTTCAATTCATTTGAATTGCAAAACTAATCCCTTCAATTCTCACTCCTCAATTTCACCACTTTATCTCATATCTATGCCTACAACCACCAAATATTCAGCAAAATGCCATTTTTTATTATTTTTTGAATTATTTTCGGAAAAAACAAAACCCCTTTTACCCTCATCACCTTCACTTATTTACAACAATGTCATTCTCTTCAATTTTTCAACCACCATTACCAAATTCAATCCAAGCTTTTATGATCTTACCCACAAAAAATTAAAGCATTTATGTGAATCTACACTATAAAACAACCATTCATTCACAATGTTAACCTCAATCTCATTCTAAAAACTATCTAAATTTGATTATTAAAGTTTCAAACAAAAAAAACTTCAAATTTTCGGCGAGCTAGACCACCACACTCATCGGGATACTTAAGAAAGCTCGGCCTAATCCAGATTTGAAGCCATCGGAGCTTAACACGCGATTTGGTGAGTGTTCTTTCATTTTCGCGGTTGCAGACTTCGTTTGCAGTATGCGGGTACACGTGGGGTACACAATTGCAATTCCCAATTTATGTCAGTAGACTACATGTGAAGTCTGCCGCGTGTCTTTTGAAAACAAAAAAACTCGCGCATACTTCAAACGTAATCTATAACAAAAGTGGTCATTTTTGCAATTGACCCAGTCAACAAAACCCGCAGACTGCAGATGAAGTCTGCTCCCTCCGTAGTCAAAGGTCAATTTTACAATTGACCGATACATTTGGGTTAGTTTTGGAGTTGAAATTTCAAATAAAGTTTGACCAAGAAGTAAAATAATATTAAAACATTTTAGACTTCATTTGCAGTCTGTAGCCGAAATAATTAAAAAAATATATACAAATGCAAAACTAACCCCTGGAGACTTCATATGCAGTTTGTGGGGCTGCAAACTGCGCACGAAGTCTACCGGGAAAAAGTCAAACTTGGTCAATTGCAAATCTAACCCCTTTGAAGTCTACCAGGTTCTTGTAGACTTCACAATTGCTCTTAGATTGCGGGTGAAGTCTACCCAATTTGGTAGACTTCATTTGTAATCTGTAAATTTATCTCCAATTGAAAAAATAACCCCCTGGTTTTAGCAGACTTCTTCTGAAGTCTATGAGAACCAAGTATACTTCATTTGTAGTCTATAGAATGTTCTGAAATTGCAGAAGTAACCCACCCTTACAGACTGCAAATGTAATCTACAGCCGCATATTGCAGGTGTAGTCTACGTCATGCATACTGCATATGAAGTCTGATACTTAAAACGCATTTATATCGTATTATATAATATGATTTTTATAATTTATATTTTATTTACTTTCTTTAAATATAGAGTCAGGTTGTGTAGGAATTTGACATGTTAATTGGTTGTATTCGAATTTTAATCAATTTTCTTGTGTTTTGAGTAAACTAGCTAATACACGCAGACTTCACGTGTAGTCTACGTCGGTAGACTACGTTTGAAGTCTGAATCGTAAAAACAGAATTTAGATCATATGTATAATTAGTTTTTTATAATATATTTTTTTAACGTTCTATAGATATTAAACCTCCTTGTGTATGAGTTTCATATGTTAATTCCATATATTTTGGCTTTAATCGAATTGTTTTGATTTTCAGTTAATTAAATACACCTTAGACTGCATATGTAGTCTGTCTGCCGTCTGTAGACTACATATGCAGTATGTACCTTTAAATTGCATTTATATCATATTTATGATAAGTTTATATATATATATATATATATATA
>OVAP01003182.1:0-17283 GCA_900406295.1 Aurinia saxatilis
TAATACTTAAATCTATAGGCAACTTAAAGTCTCTGTGGATTCGATCTCTAATTACTACAGCTAAATATTTGTACTCTTGCAGTTAGCTCTTAGGGTAAATTTGAGCATATCACCAATCTCCGAGGTACATGCTACAATCATCTTCTTCCATGTCTCAATTTCAGATTTTCTCTAAGTGTGAAAAAAGAGAAGGGAAGGAGTAAGAAAATGATCCAAGCGAAGTCAGATCCATTTACAATTCATTCGAATAAAGTCATAATGACTAAGTCCAGAACGGACATGCTCTTAAAACGCCAACATCAATAACTCATTGATTCATCCGAATCAAGTCATCGTGACTAAGTCCAGAACGGACAAGCTCTTAAAACGCCAACATTAATAACTCATTGATTCATCCCAATCAAGTCATCGTGCCTAAGTCCAGAACGGACAGCTCTTAAAACGCCAACATCAATAACTCATTGACTCATACGAGTCAAGTCAAAAAGCTAGCTTGGAGCTATTGATTCTCATAAATGAAACTTCATTCGGCACAGAACTCGCGACTGCCTTCTTGCGGCTAGCATTATTTAGCTAATACTTTGTGGCATGCATTTCACACCTAGTCTTTAACTATGAACTACGAATTGTCTTGATCCCTTCTCAGCGTACGTAGGCAGCTTGTCTTCACGATGAGTTCAGTTGACCTCTCCGATATATAGGGGGAGAATCGGAAAGAATGCTCGTCTACTCCCACTTGATTTTCACAAATTACTTTTTATCCAAGCTTGCATCTACTCCCTCCTGGATGATCAAGGTGCTACATCTATCTTGCTATAACATATCACGCTAATCATTTGCAATGATTCAGCTTTCATACGCAACAAGTCGGGCAACATGGCATACACTTAGAGTCAGAACCCGCAAGAAAACAATATCGCTGATTGGGGTTTAATTTTTGTTCAAAATATGTCCTGCAAGCGCACAGGTCTCGCAGTAGTACTTAGTGGTCAAATCCACAGGGAGCAAGGTGTATGCAGTAGCACGTCGAAGTTCACTCGAGCTAAGTAGCAAAATGAGTTGGTTTGTGGTTTTGGTCGATCGACAGTGTGAACTAATCGATCGATTGGAACACCTTTTGGTCAATTGCAGATTATGCAGTCGATCGATCAATGCCTGAAAATGATAAAACAGATAAAACGTGAGAAGATTCAATGATAAAAAGCGCTAGGAAGTCAGGCAATGCATCAGAGGATCACGGTTTGAATTATTCAGGGTAGTAACTAGTGTAAATCCTAATCTAGGCTATATATTTAAAATCACTATTAACTGACTATCCTTATGGTCAGGCTTAGCCAGTCTAGTTTAATTGGTATCCGAGTTAACTCTAACATATATCTTTTCAGAAAGAGAACCTAGGAGCTGATCAAACAATTAATCTAGGCATTAAATTCAGAAAATCAAATTCTACTAAACTATAAATAGTACAGCTTTCACTATCAAGTTCATGATGACAATAAAAATTACTTATTATAAGAAAGAGTTTAGAATAGCTTCTCTGGGGTGCCGAGATTACAAACTTTGTCCTTGAAGCAATGATCAAAGCAACAATAAAATGAAGAAACAATAAGAAACTGAAAACTATTTAGCCTGGATGCCTAGAAGCTTTTGAGTGTTTTTCTAATGATTCTCTCTGGGTTTAGTCGTTTGTATTTATATGGGAGAGAGTCGAGTAGTTGGCCGAGATGAATCAGGAAGAAGATTTGGATAGGAATCCAAATATTTGATTATCCTCTCTGAATCGACCGGTCGCCATTATTTTAATCGATCGGTGGATACCTGAAACGTGTTTTCTAAAAATTCAGTATCTTCAATGATTATCTCCAACATACACTGATAACTCCTCAAATACAACGGTCTTTATCTGAATTTGTTCTCGAAGCTTCTTTGAGATAATGGGCCTCGATCGATCGGTGGCCTCTGCTCTGATAGATTGGGCCTTTATTTCATGCGAGCTTCTGGACACACCTTCAATGATTTGGGCTTAACTTCTTATTTCTGAGGGCCAAACTTATTTCCAAGCCCATGTGACAGCTAACTCACGTGGCTTAATTGTCCTTACTCCTCACTCCAATCCAAAATAAATATCTTCTTCATCTAGGCCTGAACTTCTGATGTTGATTTGTTGGACTTGGTAGAAAATGCCCATTTGTGACCTAAAATGCATTGTTTTCACAAAAACACTTTACAAATAGAGAAATGTGAAATCCAATGGTTTATGTTTCAAATCAATAGTTTCTTCGTTAAAAATACCAAAAATTCATATCGAAAAACGGTAAAATGTCATCCATATCAAACCCCCCAGACTTAGCTTTGTTCGTCCTCGAACAAACAATATGCTAAGAAAGGATAATAAGTTTGAAAAGTTAGGAACTCGCTTACCCTAACTGCACCGAAATCTGACTCTCTACATTCATTTATATTGCGTGAGCTTTCTTACTGAAAAATATCTGCTAAGTAAAACAGGCTAGGTCTATAATGAGAGGAGGTTAATATTTAGAGGTGGGGCTAATGTGTTTAGGGTTTACCGTACACAAGAGAATTACGATATGTTTGCAAAAAAGAAAGAGAGATCGGACCGCTTGATGGTACAGTTCCCCAATCACTCTCTTCGTAGCTCGGCTCGTTCCTCCCCCAGACTTAGATTATTTTAAGGGAATCTAAAGTCTTCTTGAACATTATCGCACTCCTTTAAACGTTTTCCACCTTTCTCCATCTTTTGATCCCTGATTTCTCTGGCCTTTTTGTTAAACAAATATGGATCATACAACTTTAATTTTAATTTTGATTTTTTTTTTAAAGCTTTCACCATATATAGCAAGGAACGAATTTTACCATAATTTTGATGAAGTATTACCAGGGAAATCAGTCTTGAAACCTTCTCTTTGAATCTCCATGCATGTATTAAGATCGTAGCATGCTTTTTCGCCAGTCTTCACGAGTTATTGGAAAACTGCGTTGGTCTCATCTCTCCGGCCATTTTACACATATTGCATATAAGATAAGAAAATAAAAGAGACTGCATGGGGTTTGAAAAGAGGTTAGGTTTATGGGTGTGGTATCAACTCAATATTAGTTGACCATTCAGGATCATCAAGAGAGTGATAAAGTGGATAAGAAGTCCTGAATTGATTTGTTTTTCCTAGTCTGATACCTCCAGCAAGAAAGATTTATATTCCGGTTTAGGTTCAAATAAAATAGAGTAAAAAATCAGATTCATTAAAGTACGTAAACATGTGCTTGGGAAGCTTGAGTATAGAGTTTCTGAACCAAGTGCCTCGGGGCAGTCTTGTAAAGATGGCCACTAGGCCGCAGTCCAGTTGTGAGTAAGGTCCTTATTCAAGACCTGGGTTGACTCAATAAAACAACTTTGATTCGATAATTTTTTTTGAAATGGGTGTAAAAGTGCGTAAAAAAAAAACGAGTTAGAAAACGAGGTATATGCCCCCAAACTTGAATAACATCGTCCTCGATGTTGACAAGCTGTGAGAGCAAAATGGGAATTGAAATGGATTGAAATAGAAATGGAAGATGGATTTTTCCTCGTTATCTTCGAGNACATCAGTATATCATCATATGTCATGTTGATTTGAGGAAGTATTCATCATTCTGAGTCTTCATCGATCGATGCTGTCATCAATCGATCGAATCACAATGTGATTCTCCTCATTTTTTACTTCTCTTTCGATTAGTTTTGGAGTACACACCATTCTCTTGGATCACAAGTTGATTCGAATTAGTGGCCTCTGTCTCTCAATTGAGATAGTGAAATCAAGCTTATGAATTGCAGGCGATCGATCGGTTTCTGTTAAGCCGGTCGATTCTGCATCCTCTTGGTTGAATCTTTAAATCCTATTTCCTAAGACACGAACAAAAACATTAAAAATAAAACTTAATCTAAAACGTACCAGTGGGTTGCCTCCCACTTAGCGCTTTTGTTTAAAATCAGTTAGCTCGACTTTTTGACTCCGTGCTAATCAAAAGAATCGAAAGGTTGAGCCAATGCGCCTCTAATTATTCTCCTGCTTGTGCAAAAAGCCAAGCATGTAGAGAAATACACAACTGCCCATAGAAAATGGACAAAAGTTTCTACAAAGAGACTTGAAGCAAACATGGTATGCATCTTAAAATTATCCTTGACATTTAAATTCTCATTAGATTCAAAAGCATGTGTCAAAAATATAAAGTCAATACCACTTTTAAATGAATTTTAAGGAGAAGAATTAATTTCATAACCTGTAATGTGGGGATCTCCATCAAAAATTTTGATGGATTCATTTTCATCATGTAGGACATGTTATTTAAGATCAAGTTCCGTCTTTGGTTTTTTATGTCTTGCTTTGTGAAACACCTTATGGCTTTCATCTTCAGACCCACATGGTTCGTGATGAGTTTCAATACCTAGGCCAAAACAACTAGATGAGGATTCTTTGTTAGAATAAAAACAAGTTGTTCTGTAAGAGAATACCTGTTTTTCGTCGATTATTTCTAATGAATCTTTATTTCCAGTGACTTTGAATATGAGCATGCTCCCTCTTTTTGATGAAATCAGGATCTCCATCGTAGATATCAATAGGTGCATCATCATATATTTCTCTATTGAAAGCATCTCGAAGTTTACTGAGAGTGTCATGAAGCTCTTGTTTAGGCTTGGATTTTGATTCTTCGAGTTGGGAATCATTGCTGTTTTTACAACAAGAGAAACTTATAATGTTAGGTGCAATATCACAATGGAAAGGGGGTACCTCTCGTTTATAGGTTCTAGATTATAAGAAATTTGGATATCTTCAAATTGGTCTTCGTTGTTCTCCATTCGATCTGTTGACATCTCCGATAGATCGAGTGAGACATTTTCTTCATTCGTATGAGTTTCTGATATGTTGTAGTTGAGATTAAAACAACCTTCCAAGCCTATATAACAGAACTCATAAGATAAATCTCCATTAGTAGATGATTCCAAATGAAGCTAATCTTGAACGTTTTCCTCGACTATGTTATCGTGACGAATCTCGTGGATGTCTTCCACAAATTTTTCATGGTCCAATCCTTTCCCTTCTTGCTTTTCTTCAAGGATGGAATCAGAAAAAGGTGGCTTCTTGGATTGAACATTAAAGATACTCCTGAATTCAAGATCAAGCTTTTCAAGCCTAGATGACTCTTCTCCAGAATTGTTTAAGCCCTCCTCCACCTTTTGGATCCATAAATACTTAATCACATCACAAAGGTTGGTGAAGATCCATCTTTGTAGAGGTTTTGAAGATCAGCAGCGGAAACTAATTCATCCACCATTTTTTTCTTTTTCTTTTTCATTGAAATTAACTAAAATAAAAGACAATTAAAAACTAAAACTGATTAAAAATAAAAGGGAACAAAATTAAGAAAAGAAATAAGCTTAGGCTGGAGGTAGCTTGTTATGCTAGTGGCGCAGCTATTGCTCCCCGGCAACGGCGCCAAAAAACTTGATGGGGATTTAGTTTTCGCCCAATATATGACCTGCAAGCGCACAGGTCTCACAGTAGAACTTAGGGGTCGAATCCACAGGGAGCAGGGTGTACGCAGTAGCACGTCAAAGTTTACTCAAGCTAAGTAGCAAAATGAGTTGGTTTGTGGGTTTGGTCGATCGATAGTGTGAACTGGTCGATCGATTGGAACACCTTTCAGTCGATTGCAGATAATGTGGCCGATCGATCAATGCCTGAAAATGCTAAAACAGATAAAATGTGAGAAGATTCAATGATTAAAAGCGCTAGCAAGTCAGGCAATGCATCAGAGGATCACCGTTTGAATTATTCAGGGTAGTAACTAGTGTAAATCCTAATATAGACTATATAGTTGAAATCACTATTAACTGACTATCCTTATGGTCAAACTTAGCCAGTCTAGTTCAATTGGTATCCGAGTTAACTCTAACATATATCTTTTCAGAAAGAGAACATATGGGCTGATCAAACAATTAATCTAGGCATTGAGTTCAGGAAATCAAATTCTATTAGACTATAAATAGTAAAGCTTTCACTATCAAGTTTTGGATCTCTTACTCTAAGTGGTGTATTAGTAGCAGGTTTATCCTATGATTATATTAAGATCTGATATGAAAGTAAGCCTATAAACTAATCATTACACAGTCCTATTGCCTATATACCAAACCATGATTCCTCCTAGCAAAACCTTATTCCTAACTAAAAGACTACTCAAACATCGTAAGAGCAAGCATGATGACAATGAAAATTGCTAATTATAAGAAAGGGTTTAGAATAGCTTCTCTGGAGTGCATAGATTACAAACTTCGTCATTGAAGCAATGATCAAAGCAACAATAAAATGAAGAAACAATAAGAAACTGAAAAACTATTTAGCCTGGATGCCTGGTAGCTTTTGAGTGTTTTTCTGATGATTCTCTCTGGCTTTAGTCATATGTATTTATAGGGGAGAGAATCGAGTAGTTGGTCGAGATGAATCATGAAGAAGATTTGGATAGGAATCCAAATATTTGTGATTATCCTCTCTGAATCGATCGGTCGCCATTATTTTAATCGATTGGTTAATATTTAAAATACGTTTTCTGAAGATTCAATATCTTCAGTGATTATCTCTAGCATATACTGATAACTCCCCAAATGCAACAATCCTTATCTGAATTTGTTCTCGAAGCTTTTTTGAGATAGTGGGCCTCGATCGATCGGTGGGCCTCTGCTCCGGTAGATTGGGCCTTCATTTCATGCGAGCTTCCGGACACACCTTCAATGATTTGGGCTTAACTTCTTACTCATGAGGGCTAATGGCTTGATTCCAAGCCCATGTGACAGCTAACTCATATGGCTTGATTTTCCTAACTGCTCACTTCAATCCAAAAAAAAAAATATCTTCTTCATATGGGCCTGGACTTCTGATGTTGATTTGTTGGACTTGGTAGAAAATGTCTAATTGTGACCCATAATGCAATTTTTTCACGAAAACACATTGCAAACAGAGAAATGTGAAATCCAGTGGTTTATGTTTCAAATCAAATAGTTTCATCATTAAAAACACCAAAAATTCATATAAAAAAGCAGTAAAATATCATCCCTATTAATCGCCCTTGGCTAAACATCATAACTATGATCAAGTTTCTCTTACGGCATGCAACTAACTGCCATGCATCAATCTTCAAGCTAGACTCGAATCTCCATAGCTAAACAAGCAATGAAGAGTTGGGGGGCTAATTCTGAGGGTTGGATTTCACCCCCTAAGAATGATAGCATGAAAACGACTAAAAGAACTACCACCTATGACTCGTCAGAACAACCTAGTCGTACAGTGTGCGACCAAGTCACAAAATATGCGACCCAATCGCACACGCAACTCAAACAGGTTGTGGCTCGCCATTCATCTCTCCGAACACGACCTGCAACCTATGACTCGAGTGTGGCTCGCCCTTCGTGGAAGAGAGCACATCTCATGATCCACAAGTGTCGTATGTCGCTCATCGACTCGCGTGTTCAAAGCCAAGCAAGTCCCACGACCTCGATGAAAGCGAACTCACCATCTTTCTCGGAGCATGTGATCCGCGACCTGGCCTTGTCCGTGGCTCGCCCTCCGAGACAGTGGTAATTTTTCGCAACCTACAAGCATTGTGGGGCGCCTGTCCCTCTCCCGATCACATCTTGCGAACCACAGACCCAATCAAGCTCCCATGATCTTTCCCACATGCCTTCAGCGACCTGACTGTGTCCATTTGGGTCGCGCGACATGATCAACTTTGTTCTCGGACCCGAACGTACATCGAGGGTCGCAGAGGACTTCATTTATAAAGGCCTAAGCCATTCCGTGGATCGTATTAAACCAAACATCTTGGTCTCAACGAGAACATGCGATCCACAAAGTAACTTTAACTCACACTATCACGAAATGCGACCTACGTGTCCGACTACACTCTCGACAAGCTAATCGGTCTGATATTCCATCGTGGGCCGATATCCAAGCCAAGCCTTTCAGACAGATTATTCACCGTCATTCTAGAAGATTCGAGAAGGGTCGAAGGTGAATCTACAAAAAAAGGATGTATTTCTATGTTCTACGATGAAAAAGGAAGTTTCCGAAGGATCATCGGAGATATGGAAGTTTTTAGATTCATATCAGAGAAAAGAAAACTATCAAACAAGCTGTCTGCAAGAAATGGAAGGTGGCCCATGACCCGACGACCTAGGATGGTTTAGCTGAGAGTATAGATACTTTGCTAGTCATAACTCATAATGTATCTTGAAATCACTTAACCTCTCGAACCGTCGAGAGCTCCAGCAATAAAATTTGTGTTCATCAATATTTTTCTGTTTTCCGCTCTAAATTCTGTCCGTTTATCTTTTTTCTTCCATTCTGTCTTCCGTGCACTGTTTCTGTCCGTTCTCTCTACTCTCTCCGCTGTCATATTTGCAAGTGATTCGTACAAAAAGATAGTCAACGATCCCTAAAAAGTTTCGTTATACAAGTTTTGTGGTTGTGTGAATATTCGAACCACACAACCACCAAGTGGTCCATTCTCTCTCGCGATTTTGTGACATATCTTGCATTCTCATAGTAAGCCTTAAAAACTTTTAGCACCACCGCTTCATCATTAGCCTCTTTGCTTTACAAACCTAGCATTGTTTCACTTAGCTAATATTCTCTGATAAGAAAGAACATGCAATGAACTATCGAATATAGAGAGTCTTATTTTAGTGAAGTTAAGATACTTGCATGTTGAGATTTTGTTGGACAAGTTGAGAGAGTTGTGGTGGAAGTATGAAGCGAGGGTCTCTAAGCAGGCTTGTCATGACAACAACGAAGTTGCAACCTCTACGCTATGGTCACAAGTAAACGAGTTCCTAAACTTTAAAGATTATTTTCCGTTCTTAGTCTCTTGTTTGTTCTAGGATGAACAAAGCTAATTCTGGGGACAGGGAAATATTTTACCGCTTTTTAGTATAGCTTTTCGGTGTTTTTCTTAACAAAACCAAGGAATTTGTGAATGAAACTAGTGAATTTCACATTTTGTGTTTTTAATGTGTTTTTGTGGAAATAAGGCTTTTTAGGTCTTAAACGTGCATTTTACCAAGTTCAGCAATTCAACATAAGATGTTCAGGCCCCAATGAAGCTAATGTACCTTTTCGATTGAGGTGACGTTTTAAGACAATCAGCCACTTGAGTTAGCTGTCATTAGAGCTTGGGATCAATTCATTTGGCATCGAGACTAAGGAGTTAAGCTCAATACAATGGAGATCTTTCATTCTAAAGCACAAGCTGACTAAGGCCCATTCGATCGAAATGGCCTCCATTCGATTGAATGACAGAGGAAAGTCACTAGAAGATTCTGGATTGTACTTCAGATAAAGCTGTTTGCATTTGGGAGTTACCCGAATCACTTTAGAAGATTTAGAGAATATTTGAGACACTTTTCAGATATCATTCGATTGAATCACACCTGCATTGGATCGAATCTCAACAGATTTCCAAACTTTTAGATTCTTATCTCTAATATGATTCCCGATTCTTCACTATAAATACAAGAGGGCCACGATCAGAAACAGAACACACAACTCTTTATAAGCTTCCATGCGAAATAGTTCACTAGCTTTCTTATTTTTAGTTTTGTTCGTCAGTTTTTTTTGTTTCTATTTTGATTTGATGTCAAAGGGAGAAGTTGTTCTCTCTATTTCCTGGGATTTTGATCATCTTTCTAAACCTTTTTATTGATCTATATGATTGCAATTTCCATTGTTTTTATGTTTATCATAAGCATGTTTGAGTAATCTCCTTGTTAGGAAAAAGGTTTACTAGGAGAATTCATGGCTTTGTAGATAGGCAATATAATAAGATTATGCAAGGACTAGTTAAGGCTTACTTTCTTATTTATGGGGTTTTAGTTTTCACACAAAATAGGTCCTGCAAGTGCACATGTATCGCAATAGTACTTTAAGATCGAATCCACAGGTAGCAAAGTGTACGCAGTAGCATGTCCAAGTTCACTCGAGCTAAGCAACAAAATGAATGGTTTGATGGTTTAAATCGATCGACGGTGTGAAATGATCTATCGATGATAGCTCCTTTCGGTGATAATGCATTCGATCGATTGATCCCTGCAAATGTTAAAACAAAATAAACGTGAGATTAAACAATAATAAGAGGCATTAGGAAATCAGGTAATTCATCAGAGAATCAAGCTTTGAATTTGAATAGTGGCATGTGTAAATATTCTAGCTACGGATATATAGTTGAAATCAATATTGACCAACTATCCTCATGGCCAGGCTTAGCCGGTCTAGTTCAGTTGACATCCTAGTTAACTCTAACCTATATCCTTCAGAAAGAGAACCTGTGGGCTGATCAATCAAGCAATCTTGATATCAAGTTCAAGAAATCAAATTCTACTAAACTATTAAATAGTAAAGCTTTCAATATCAAATTCTGGATCTCTTACTCTAAGTGGTGTATTAATAGCGGGTTTATCCTATGATTTAAATAAGATCTGATAAGAAAGTAAGTGCTTAACCTCTCATTACACAGCCATATTGCCTATCTACCTAACCATGATTTCTCCTAGTAAAACCCTATATTTATAACTAAGAAACTACTCAATCATGCTTAAGAGAAACATAACAACGGTGCAAATTGCAATCAGATTAATCAAAGTAGGGTTCATAATGGCTTCTCTGGAGCAGAGACTACAAACTTCTTCCTTGAAAGCAATGACCAAAGTAGACAAAAGATAAGAAAACAATGAAAATACCTTAAAAACTATTTAGCCTTGAAGCTTTGTGAATTTTGTGGTGTTTCTCTCTGGCTGAGGCTTCTGTATTTATAGTTGAGAAAGTCGAGGAGTGAGCCAAGATGAATCAAGAACAAGATTTCGATTGAGATCCAAATATTTGTGCTTATCACTCTCCAATCGGTCGATTAATATTATTGTAATCGATCGATCATATCCTGAAACACGTTTTCTGAATCTTCTGTATCTTCTGTGATTATCTACAACATATTCTGATATCTCCTCAAATGCAACGGTCTTTATCTGAATTTGTTCCCGAAGCTTCTTAGGAATATTGGGCATTGATCGATCGGTGGGCCTCCCACTCGGTCGATTAAGGCTTGATCTTCATTGGGCTTCTTGATACATCTTTAATGATTTTGGCTTAACTTCTCACTCCTGAGGGTGAACGACTTGGTTACAAGCCGATGTGACAGCTGACTCACATGGCTTGCTTGTATTAACTCCTCACATCAATCAAAAATAAACATCTTCTTCATCTGGGTTTGAACTTCTGATCTGTAGTATTTTATGCATGTTTTTACCCACTTTTTACTTTTCTTGTAACCTCATTTGTCATGCATTTGTGTTAGTTTGTTGCATATTCATTCACTTTGTACATTATAACTTGCATTTAGGACTTTGTCTTGCATTCTTGCATTTGCATTGCATATTTGAATGTTTTTAGGTGCTTTTGGAGCTAAATGGACATGGATGAGATGTGTGGGCAGAAATTCACACACAACCAAAAACGTGTCTAACGGATCTTTTAAGGGATCGTCGACTCTCCTAGTATGGACCGCTCAGAAAATTAAAGAGAAAGACAAAGAACAAGGTAAGAGAAGTAAGGTCGCTGTATTGATAGCAAAGAGAATTCTCAAATACAAGCTGTTAAGACCTAAGCTATTCGAGAGAGAAGAAGATGATCCAAGACATACGGCCTTAGATCCTATATATACCGTAACTGAACCGTCTTTGGGCCCAAGCTCTTTCGTGGGCCACCTTCCATTTCCTGAAGATTTCCTTCCATTCTTCCAGCAGTCTTCTAGATAATTTCCTTTCTCCTTAGATACTCCGATGATTCTATTCTCGAACCTTCTTGCTTGACGGCGCTCGGAACAAACTTTAGGGCTTTGTCTTGATGGAAGATGGAAATGGGCCCATGGACCTGAGTTGGGTTATTCGGCTAGTTATAAGTGTTTCTGAGCCCGCGAGATTGTTGAGATAATCTCGTGAGTCGGATGTGTTCTGATGATCACCTCATTAAAAACCTTAGCAAGGAAAACCACTTGGGAAAAACATTGCAAAGGGAAAAAGTGTATGATCACGATGGTGAAATGTTCATCGTGGGTCCTTTAGTTCTCAATGGAACTAAGTCATGCAGTTGGACCCACGGGATGCGATGTTGCTAAACGAGCTAAGCTAGCTTGCGGAGTGAAATGTGATTGATCTTGCGGGCCATGACTTAGCACGCGGATGCTTGAGGAGAGTGACCTAGCTCGCGGACTGTGAAGGACTTGTCCGTGGGCCATGGTCCGGACGTAGCTCGCGGACGAGGATGGAAGGACTCTGCCGTGGGCCATGGCTTGGACATAGCCCGCGGGCTGTGGGGAACTTGCCCGCAGGCCATGGCCCGGACGTAGCTCACGGACGAGAATGGCGAGCTTGTCCGTGGGCCATGGCTTGGACGTAGCTCGCGGGCAAGGATGGAAGGACTTGTCCGTGGGCCGTGGAGCTCGCGAACTATGGAGAGTTTGTCCATGGGCCATGGCCCGGATGTAGCTGGCGGACAAGAATGGTGAGCTTGTCCGTGGGCCATGGCCCGGTCGTAGCTCGCGGGCAAGGATGGAGGGACTTGTTCGTGGTCCGTGGAGCTCGCGAGCTATGGTGAGCTTATCCGAGGGCCGTGGAGCTCTCGAGCTATGGTGAGCTTGTTTGTGGGCCATGGCCCGGTCGTAGCTCGCGGACAAGGATGGAAGGACTTGTCTGTGGGCCGTGGAACTCGCGAGCTATGGAGAGTTTGTCCGTGGGCCATGGCCCGAACGTAGCTCGCGGAAAAGAATGGTGAGCTTGTCTGTGGGCCATGGCCCGGTCGTAGCTCGCGAACAAGGATGGGAGGGATTATCCATGGGCCATGGAGCTCGCGGGGAAGGAGGGACACGATCGCGTGCGGACCTTGCCGCCTGCGGACCTTGCCGCCTGCGGGTGACGAAGCTCGCCTGGACGAACAATCCGTGGCTCGTGCGGGCTTCGTCCCTCGTGGGTCCCGGCAGAGTGTAGCCCGCGGGGCTCGCCTTCTCACTTAGCGTGGGCTTCGCTCTTTGTGGGTCCCAGCCGGACGAACCTCCCCAGGATGAAGACTCCCTCATCATGTCCGTGGGCCATGGCCCGGACGTAGCTCGCGGTCAAGGGCGGAGAACTTGTCCGTGGGCCATGGCTCGGACGTAGCTTGTGCACAATGGAGCACAGACGGTCTCGCGGGCCACGGCAAAAATGAAGCTCGCTCATGAACGAGGCTGGATGGTCTGTGGGCCAGATCAGGGTGTAGGTCGCCTGGCTTGAATGGCTGGATGGTCTGTCGGGACCCAATAACCAGATGCCCATAGAATGAGCTTGATGGTTCGTTGTGTGAGTTTATAGAAGGTCTGGCCCACGGGATAATCCACAAGACTTGTCTCGCGAGCTAAGTGCCTTGCACGGCCCGTGGGGTAGTCCATGACCGTAGTCCGTGGGTCGTGCCGATCGTGTAGTCCGTGCGAGCTTGTGTCATTACCAATCAATAGTCCATGGGCCGTAGTAGTGTTTTGTGGCAAACACTTAGCCGTTTTATGCTGTCAATCTTCGGGTGTGGAATCCGACCCCCACAGTTAACCCCCCAAGTCTCCATTGCTTTGTTAGCTATGGAGAGTTAGGGTATAACCTGAAGACTGAAGATTGGTGCATGGTTGTTGATCACATACCGTTGTGTTGTTTTTCGATGAGTCGTTACGTGGGCCATGCTGGTGTGGTCGACGAGCGGAGACGTAAGAGGCTTCTTGTGAACGGATTGGAGAAGAAGAAGCGGGCCATGGTCGAAGAGAAGAGATGTAAGAGAACTCTTCTGAAAGAGTTGGCTCGCGCGGGCCATGATGAGCGTTAGGATGAGACCTCCAATGAAGCTCGCGGTCTCCACGGTGACGTGAAGAAGGCGGGCTACAATCCCGCGGGCTTCGGCTTGATGAATGGGACCTACGCAGGCTNAAGGCGGGCTACAATCCCGCGGGCTTCAGCTCGATGAACGGGACCCACGCGGCTTTTGGTGGTCATGGGGGAAGCCTGCTTGTTTTTCACGCGGGCTACGCATTAATGGATGGGACCCACTCGGGCTAAGTCCTGGTTGGTTCCTATGAAGACCGGGGCTCCAACATATGTCGCTTGGACAGGTTGAAGCTTCACTCGGTGGGTTACGAATGATGCAGGCCATGATCTATGGCGGGTGAAGAGATGCGGTCTCGTACGCGGGCTAAACCTCAGGTGGGT
This sequence comes from Aurinia saxatilis, assembly GCA_900406295.1. Lineage (NCBI taxonomy): Eukaryota > Viridiplantae > Streptophyta > Magnoliopsida > Brassicales > Brassicaceae > Aurinia > Aurinia saxatilis. Next base: position 14,318 of record OVAP01003182.1, read on the forward strand.
CCCGCGCGAGTTTGGTCTGGCTCGCGGGCATTGTCGTGTCCTGACGGACGCGCGTGCTTAGGCCTTCGTGGGACCCGTGCGAGCCAAGTCCAGGATCGCGTTGAGAGTTGCTCCCAGGGGACGCGAGCCTAGTTATGTCGGAGGGGACCCGTGTGGGCTCGGTCTGGCTCGCAGGCATTGTCGCATCCTGACGGGCGTGCGGGCTATGGCCTTCATGGGACCCGTGCGTCCAAGTCCAGGGTCGCATGGAGAGTTGCTTCCCAGGCGACGCGAGCTAAGTTATGTCGGAGGGGACCCGTGCGGGCTTCGAAGATGGTTTGGCATCTGCGGGCTTCGTCAGATCCTGACAGGCGCGCGGGCTATGGCCTTCATGGGACCCATGCGGGCCAAGTCCAGGGTCGCATGGAGAGTTGCTTCCCAGGCGACGCGAGCTAAGTTATGTCAAGGGGACCCGTGCGGCTTCGGAGATGGTTTGGCGTCCGCGGGCTTTGTTCGTTGCGGGCCCTCACTATGCGAGCTTAAGTATTGAAGATCATCTCGTGTAGATGCAGGCCAAGTTATGAGTGGGTCCCGTAAGTATGTAACTCGCGAGGGTATCGGCGTTGTGTTGCGCGCGGGCCAGGTCGAGAATGGGTCCTGTCGTGATTCTAGCTTGCGTGGCTCACGATGTTCATGGCGGGCAGTTGATCGAGTTCCGGGTTGATGTATGCGATTGAGCCATTGATGGTTTGATCATCGGGGTATGCTCGAACGTTCATTGGATGTTGCCATGTTATGTGGTGTTGTTCCTGGTCATTTTGATAGTAATGCAATCATTGTTGTGATTGGTTAACGTCTTTTCCCCACCGTTTGCCTTAAGTAGCGACCTCTCGGCAAGGAAGTATGATTGACTTGAGTGGGCCAGCGAAATATTCTTGCCGGGTTTGGAGGGATCATATTTATCAAATCTCATCCCCTGGTTGGATAGTTCCTTCACTTGCATTGTGATTCTAGCGTTTTGGCAGGAGGATTATGTCCACGAGATGCATGATAGCTGGGTTTCGATGGGTCACTTGGATGATCATCGCGATCGGGCTTTTTGTGGAGAAAGCTTAAACCAAATATTATCCCTCCCTGTGACGATGCATCAAGGATGTGCCCATGGGATGTCGATGACCAGCGTTGAGCTGCTGGGTTTTCAAAGACAAACTATTTCTTTCACACCCCCACTCTATATCTAGTGAGACTGCTTCCGACAATAGATGTCGCGCGCTTTACCATAGAGATGGTGTTAATAACCCGGGTATATATCACTGTTGTGATCGGCAACAATGGGTGCGATTTTATACGCTTGAAGATTTGGTAACCTTCGTTCGTGAGCTGTGACAGGATCGTTAGCTCAATGCTACCGTCGACAATGGTTTGCGTTTTAAGAGCTCCCTTGTGGGCCCATGTCCACATAGCTTGATCACCACGAATCGGTCCTGAAGCCAACCTACCCCCCGTCGGGAATAGGTTGACAACGGGTCCCTAAACCACGTGACCATAACAACATGCTTTGAGAGGCATGGATGATTCGTTGGGAGACTGGTGATGGGGCCCAACATGTAAGTGAGAACGCAAAGAGGGCATGCGGGTTCCAACTTAAGCCTAGTCATGTGAGAGTTATTTGCTAGAAAAGAGGTGGTGCGTTACCTGGAACATGGTCGGAGATAGTCTTAGTGCTATCAAACTGCTGGTGTGGCCCACTGGATAAGTGCTGATGGAAAGTTTTCGTGAACCACTAAAGTTGAGTGGGAGTATACGAGTATACTACCCCGCTCACCCCTTTTTTTTAGAGGAGGGGTCAACTGAATTCATCGCGGTGATAAGCTGCCTACGTACCTAAGAAAGGGATCAAGTCGACTCGTAGTTCATCTTGCTGCGAATGCTTTGTGGTGTCACTCAGCTATAATACTTCTTGAGATGGGTTGCGTTCCAAGATCTTGGCACTTTGATGCCTTCCATGTTGACGAGTTTGTAGACGCCTGGTTTTACAACCTCTGGGACCTTGTAGGGTCCTTCCTAGTTTGTCCCAAGTTTGCCAGCGTTTAGTTCAACTGTATTCTGGAACATTTTGCGGAGGACAAGGTCAGACTCCTTGAATCGTCTGGGCCTGACCTTACTGTTGTAGTACCTTGCGGCTGCCTGCTGGTAATTCTGTAGTCTGATGTATGCTTGGTCGCGACGCTCATCGATTAGATCTAAATTGTCGATTTGTAAGAGGTGATTGAGATAATCAGTTTGCGGGAGGAGCGTGCGTCGTATGCCTGGAAACTCTACTTCTGATGGGATGACACATTCTGTCCCATACACGAGTGCGAAGGGAGTTTCTCCGGTTGGTCGTCTAGGGGTCGTCCGGTGGGACCACAGGACTCCGTCGAGTTCGTCTGCCCATCGTCCTTTTTTGGCATCAAGGCGCTTCATGAGTCCATCAAGGATTGTCTTGTTAGCCGCTTCTGCTTGGCGATTGCTCTGTGGATAGCGAGGGGTTGATTTGCTGAGGCGAATTTTCCACTTCTCGCAGAACCCTTCGAAGCGGGCCGAGATGAATTGGGACCCGTTGTCTGTGACGATTTCGTAAGGTACGCCATGACGACAAATGATGAACTTCCACACGAAATGTTCGACCTTGGCGTCCTTGATGCCAGCATATGACTCTGCTTCCACCCACTTGGAAAAATAATCAGTCAGGACGAGCAAAAAACGTTTTTGCTTCGAGTTGTGGAGAGGACCCACTATGTCCATGGACCATCTCATGAAAGGATATGGTGATGACACCGATGTTAGCATCTCAGTGGGCTGATGGAAGGTTGGAGCGTGGCGCTGGCACTTTCACACTTGGCAGAGAATTGCTCGCAGTGTTTGATCACTGTCGGCCAGTAGAAACCGTGTCTCTTGATTCGGATGGCCAAGCTGCGGCCCCCAGAATGGTTTCCACAAGAACC
>OVAP01003183.1:0-17277 GCA_900406295.1 Aurinia saxatilis
ATATGGGTTTACCACTGGTATTTTGTTTGATAGCTAATGTACCGTGGATTTAAATATAGTTATATAAGATACAATTCTGCAGAGAAACATGTAAATGAATGAATCTAATGAAACATTAGAGAAGATCAAAAGGGAAATCAATATGTTTCATTTCTGGAATGCATGTAATTTTTACAAACGTAAACCATTAATTTAATTCATGATATTGGAAGTATATATATGTTTTGGTTATTATTATTATTATTTTTTTGCAAAAATATTTTGATTAATTTTTAATTGTTATTAATTAATTAAAGTGTCATTGATATGAAAGGAGGACATGTGTCATTCTTAGAATGAACCACATGGCAAGAATGTTTCTTGTTTTTTATATAGTAGATTAAGGAATATATGGTTTATATATATATTCAGTTCACATCATGACATGCGGATCCACAGGTGGCTAACAATAACTTTTGAAAAATAGTTGTTGAATGATTAACGTGCACCGTTAAAAGTTTATAAATCCCTCTAGAATATATTTTTCCCCTAAAAAAATCGTTTAAAGTGTCCTTGTTTTAGATATAGCAAAGCGGATCGATGATGTGGCAAAAATTGGTCTTTTGATCTAAAAATTTCTAGAGATGTGTTAGATTCACAACTTTGAGCCCCAAAAATTCCCAAAAGATAGAACTAAAAAGGATCACTTTAGGCATGAGAAAATGTTGAGTAAAGTAAAAGCAATTCATCTTTTTTTTTTTAACGCTGAATGCTTTGTATTAATAAGAAGTTGGGCTCCCGGGGCCAAGGCCTACTAATAAGGAAACATAGAGTTTGCAAAAGAAAAACAAAAAGATGACAAAATAGAAGGTTAAAGCAGAGGACCAAAAACATGAAGCAGAGAAAGCTGAATTGAATGGCTCAATCAAAGAGCTTCCAAAAGGACCCTGGCCTGAAGCCAAGAGGGTGGACCACGTTCAATGTATGACTGGTAACGATACTCTGCTGGTACACTTGAAGCCATAGCCATTGCGATACCATTAGAGCGTTGGTCAAGGACGGAACGTTGACATGCTAGCAACCGGTTCATGAGCATGCAAATGTTTGATAGCAATGTTGTGTACTGAGGAAATTTGTGAGGTTCATTCACCATATGGATGACCGAGTCAGAGGAAAGTTCAAAGATGACCTTGGAGTATCACATATCGGAAAGACTTTATACTGCACACCAAAGGCTGAGCAGGGATGATTCAGTCATGGATATAATCAAAGAGAAGGATCGACGTCTGTGGTGATGTGCTGAGCCCATGTGATCCCTAGTTATCTAGGAGGCTCCACAATTTCTTTGAGCATGTATCCAAGATGCGCTAATACTACATTTGATCCAATCCGGGGGTGGTTTTTGCCCACCGTTGAGGAGCTGTTTGTAGACTACCTGTGTGGTTGTCCTATCGGCGTGGTGCAGAGCGTAGTTGGGACCATATATCACCATCCTCAAGGGCTCAGGAGAGGATATTATGCTCGTTCATCCTTTTGTTCTTGAAGAATAAGGAGTTTCTCGCCTTCCATATGTACCAAAGGATCCAAGGAATTGCTTGTCGATATTGAAAAAGTATATTGGAGTCTTGGCTACAACGGAAACGATGGAAGATATTTAGGAAAACTAAAGAAGGTGAGAAACCCGCCTGAGGAGGAATATTCGCTGCAGACCAAACTTGAAGGTTCATGGGGCATGTAAATAGCATGTGGCATATCGTCTCCGAAGGTTGGCCACAAGTTGTGCAATGTTGGTCGACATAGATATGACGGCTCTGGAGTCGATCCTTGACCGCTAGTGCACCAGAGAGAGCCCGTCAGATAAAGTGACGAATCTTTGGGGCTGTTGGGATCTTCCAAAGCCGAGACCACACTGATTTTTCTACAAGAGGAACTTGAGGTCTTGGTAAGAGTTGAAGGTTATGTAGCAAGTCTATTAGTTTATAACAGCTTCGAACAAAGTATATACCGTTCGTTGTGAGCCCCCACACATCACAGTCAGAGTAGTTTATGGAGACCTTTAGACTTGTGATGAAGGTTGCATCTGACGGGACAAATAACTTCATATTTCATTAATGTTCCAGGAACCATCTTAAAGCAAGTTGGAAACTAGCACAGTGTCAATCTTTTCAACACCAACACGATGCTGTGGAGGCCTAGGGACCCCATATAGAATCCATTTAGATGCCAGACACTCGTATTAGAACCATCACCAATCTGTTTAAGCAATCCCCTAGACAGAACATTCCGACCATGTAAGATGTTGCGCCAAGCGTATGATGGTCTTCTTCCTTCAGTAGCATATAAGAAAGACTCATTTGGAAAGTAACGGCCTTTTAGTACTCTGCTCACAAGGGATTCAAGTTCGTTCCATATTCTCCAAGCTTGTTTCCCGAGTAAAGCCTGGTTGAACCGTTGTATATCATGGAACCCTAATCCACCTTCATCTTTGTCCCGACACATTGTACTCCATGCCACCCATGATATCTTCTTTAATTTTTTTTTGAACATTACTCCACCAAAATTCAATCATAGCGCTAGTGAGTTTTTTGCAAAGATCATTGAAGAGTTAAACATGACATTGCATAGACGGGGAGGGTAAAGCGATAGATTTTAAAAGGATTTCCTTGCCACCTTGTGATAGAGCCTTTCATACCAACCATGTAATCTGTTTTGTAGTTTCGCTTGAATGAATTGCAGAAGTTTTATTTTGGACCCACTAAAGCATTCGGGTAAACCCAAAATAAGTACCTTCACCTCCCTCTTTATCAATTTCCAGCAATCTTTTAATCCGTCTTGTACTGCGGTCATTCACCGTCTTACCAAATATAATAGATGACTTTGCAAAGTTAATTCTCTGGCGAGAGGCTTGGCCATAGACATGGAGACAATGCTTGATTTCTTTACTTTTGGTTGAAGAGGCCTTGCATAATAAAAGACTATCGTCAGCAAAGAGCAAGTGGTGGATGGAGGGGCAAGAGTTACCTAAAGCGGATACATATTAAATTTTTGTTGGCTTCATAGTGATTGAGCTTGTGTACCAGGGCCTCCACACATAATTTGAAGAGAAAAGGGGAAAGGGATCACCTTGCCGGATGCATCTTTCTGGTGAAAAAGACCATGGGAGCATCCATTAAGGAGAACCGTATAAGAAACCGATGAGACACCCAACATTATCCATTGAATCCATTTTTGTTCAAAACCCATCTTCGACATGAGAACCTAAAAAAATGTAATTCCATTATATCATATGCCTTCGACATATCAGCTTTTATTGCCATGAATTCACTACCAATCTTGTCATTAGTGCGGAGACTATGTATCAACTCATGAGCAATAATGATGCTGTCTGAGATGAGGTGACCCAAAAAAAATACACCTTGAGTCTCAGACACGAGTTCAGGGAGTATGGCTTTCAATCGTTGGTAGAAAATCTTCGAAATAATTTTGTAGTGGACGGAGCAAAGACTTATTGGGCGCAGGTCTATCATTCTAGAGGAGAAGGAACCTTTGGTAGTAAGCATAGCTGTGTATGGTTCCAAGAAGGAGGCATCATAGATGTTAGAAAGAATTCTTGAATCTCCTGTACGAGACTTGGGCCTACAATTGTCCAAAATTTCTGATAAAAGAGGCTTGTGAAACCATCAGAGCCTGGAGAGCTTGAACCTTTGACAGAAAAGACAGCTTGTTTTATCTCATCATTTGAAACAGAGGACATGAGAATATTGTTCATAGCCGGCGTGACTCTAGCTGAGAAGTCTTGAAATAATCAACAACGATGGCCCGTTTAGATCCTCCCGAGAAATGCTCTCGATTAAGATCGTCATGCAACATTAGGATCTTGTTGCGGATTTTCCTCCCCTTTATAGAGTTATGAAAATAACGCGTGTTCCTATCTCCCTCCCGGAGTCATTGTTCTCTGCTTCTTTGTTTCCAAAACAGTAGACGATAAGCCTCAGATGATTCAAGTTTAAGCGCCTTTACTCTGTCATATGCCAGGAATTGTTTCACAACTTCCTTCTCTAATTCCTGCTTAATCCGTTGAATGGCGAACTTAGAATTTGAGTTGGTGTTGCGTTTGTGTTTGGCCAGGATAACTCTGCAATTGTTGATTCTATCTTCAATGGACCAGGTGCGATTTTCTGTATCTCCAAACCAACCTTGTTTCACCACTTCATCAATGTTCAGCATATCCAAGAGACGTGAGTCCAGATAAAATCGCCCCTTCCCTTCTGGTTCTGAGCTCAAAGCAAAGCAAATAGAAATTGGGAGATGGTCTGAACCTCATAGTGTTAAATATTCATTAGTAGAATAAGGAAACAATGTTAACCACCCATTATTACTGAAACTCCGGTCTAATCAACATTGAATCCATACTTTATCCCGCCAACCAGTCCATGAAAACCAGTTGCGAGTGAGGTAGTTCTCGTATGTGACATGTATTAGCCATGTTCTGAAAACTCCAAAAGGTAGGATCATCTCTTGATGGACCACCGAGCTTCTCATTATTATTCATCAGTTCGTTAAAATCACCTGCCAAGAGCCACAATGAATTTCTCCGAGTGCTTAAATCTTCCAAATGTTTTCAAACAGCATGCCTTTTCTCTCTAACCGGGTCTCCATAGACACACGTTAGGAAAAAGAAAAGAGAGCCCATCGTAACTCTCAAATCTATCAAATGACTATCCATATTCAACACATCGACAATGTAGCACTTCTTCCAAAACATAGCTAGACCCCCATGAAGACCAAGGGAATCAACTGTCACCAAATTATCGTAACCCAAACTTGCTTGTAATCCAACCATGTAAACTTTTTGTTGTTTAGTTTCTAACAAAAATAAAAATCCGGAATGATATCTCGACGAATCCCTTTAGACATTGAACTGCTTCGGTGAAAAGCAACAACTCATCTCCGCGTCCATTCCCGCAAGCTTGGATATGAGAGTGGTCTCTGTAACTCTAGTAACCAAGGATGAATGTTTCGGTTGCATGAAATGGTTTCTTTCTTCTTTCCGGAAGCTACATTTATAATTTGTAAATTGGTCTAAAAAACTATACTTGATCATTTGTAAACTAGAGTCGGAGTGCTAGTAGGTATAAAACTATCATGAATCAATTACAAAGTCGTGATGAATAAGTTCCTGGATGATTATACTCACTCCGGAAGATTAGATTAGGGAGATTTAGTCTGGTTATAAGAAAGAACTTTTTTACAAAATTTAATCTTAATTAATTCAAGAACATGGTTTTGTTAACTATCCACAATGAACCTGCTGAATAATAAATTAAACCGTTGAATCACTATAATGAGCTAGTTTAATACACACATGGATTGTTGAGTGAATATATTTAATCTGTTGAAAGACAGAAAATGTGGGCTCTACATTTACACATGGCATATACGAACATTATAACTTTTCTTTTGGAACACATGTTGTGTTGTGATTGACTGTCGTGATTTTTGGTATTTTATTTTATCTCATTTATATAAAACTCAATTATTTTGTAGTACATTAATTTATTTTTCAAAATAAAATTCACCAAAATTCGACACTTTTTATGCTCTATATATAGGGCATATTTCCTTTCATTTCTAACACAAATATAAAAAAGCATTTTTACCATAATTTTCCTATTAATTTCATTATCTTCATATTTAACCACCTGTTTTGTTAAATGAATCCCAACAATAATCCTTTTAACACCAATAAATGTTATTATTATTGTATTAATTAAGTTATGTATACTTTATCAATTTTTATGTGTATTTTTTAATTTATGAAATGGCTATCTCTACATCTTGCTTTTTAGTTCAAATATAAAATAAAATAAAAACAAAAAAGTATTTCCAATTTCTTAAAAAATCTTAATTATTTTATTCTAATTTAAATCGATAATTGTTATTAATATGCAATCACAATTATAAATATATGAATATAATGAAAATCAAATTGGTGAACTAGGGTGTTGAATTTTATTAAACAAAACCATTGTGGAGTTTATAAAAGGTGTTGAATTATTTGGTGGAAGAGAAAGAAAATGATGTGGCATGTAAATTAGGGTGTTGAATCACAAAATCATTGTGGATAGTCTTATGACAAATCCTCTCGATAGAGAGAAATGACAATATTCCAGTACACCTATCATGCATGCACCATGTATCATCTATTTTTGCAGAAGCCGTACTAGTAGTATGTTGGCAATATTCTTTGCATTTTCATGCTTCAGTTTAAGCAGAAGCATATCTTCGATTTATCAAGGGTTTGATATGAGGATGGCATGATGCATCATTCGTTTCTACTTTTCTTTTTTTAAGTAAGAACACATTCCATAAAATATCTTTTTGCTCTGATGATATTGATTAAAATTGTGATTTACTAACGTAGTAATTTGGAAATAAATTTTCTTATAATAAATTTTATAACTATTATATAAATTTATAATTATTTCCAACTCGATAATTAATGTAATAACATACTATATATTTTCTTATAAATAGAAGTTAAAATGATTATACATGGATGCAAATAAAAATCAAATATCTTTATTAAAAGGAACAACCAACTACGGTTAAATCAAACAGTTACTACATCTTTTCAAATTGCTTTAATTTATATGTTTGGGCAGAACTTTATGTTTGTGGGTGCTTTTTCAAAAAAAAACTTTATGTTTGTGGGTGCCAAGTCTGTCACACGAGGAAATACGTGAAGATAAGCATTTAGACTTTTCCAAACGATAGCCACATTTCGAGATCCATCTACCAAAAACGTACTCCACTTCTCATGGTTCTTTAATTTCAGCAGTTTTGATTTGCTTCTATAAGCTAAGTGATAATTATATCCCGGTCCTAATTAACTACTGTTGACCATTCTTTGGACCAAAATATATATAATTTTGTTCGTAAAACGAAAAATGCCATACGATATCTCCAATTAGTAGCGATTGACATGAAAAACAGTATATAATATTTTTAGCAGAGTTTGATTTTCGTTGTTCAAAACATTAGACATGTTTTGGTAGTTGAATTGAATAGGGTCTCAATTGAAATCTCCATGGACAAAACTTTTTATGGATCTATCTAATCCACTTTGAACGTTTAAAGCTTGTTAAAATTAGATCATGTTTTAATCCTATACTTGTAACGTTATACTGATGTAGATCGTAAAAGAATGTCAACAAATTTCCTCTTTTTTTTTTGAATCAATTTTCAATTATTATTGGACATTTTTTTTCCCAGCAGATTACCAAAACTTTATGCCTTTGTAGTTTTTCTCGTATTCATTAATTACAACTTTAAACTTGATAAAAATCTACATTGAGCTATTTTGGGTTGAAGTAAGACCAAAATTTGTAAGCTAAATTTTTATTGAGCAAGATTTTGATTAATCCATATACATCTGTTTAAGCCAGGGCCAACCAAGCTGATGGCTTTAGCAATCGCATTAAAGCTGATTCGGAAAGATGTGAAATAGTAAGTGGGAAATGTCTCAGTTGAAGCGACTGTTTTGGATATTATAAAATTTCTTATCATCGACGTCATATCTTTTGACAGTTAGTTGGTTCCTTCGACTATTTGTTGGGATCTTTTTTGTTTCATGTAATTATTTTTTGTCTGTAAGTTCCCTTCTCTAGTTGTATGTTTGAAAAGTGGGATACGTACGTACACATGCGATGCCTAAATATAAAAATACATATTCTTATTTTATTTTGTTAATTTAAATTCCGTATCACAACTAGATTTTACACAGTACTTCATATTAATACTTGACATTTATTCAAGGCTCCACCATATAATTTTTCATAAAAAGATTACGTACCATTAACGATTCAGAAGAGATGATTACTGTATAAATTATAAATAGAGTTCACTAATAACAAGTGGATTTTCTAGACATCAACAGATACTTTGGTTACTAATGTGCTAAAATTTTCATGGTACTAACTGAATAAGTACAATTTCATCAATCATACAAATTTGCAGTCTATTTTAAAGAATCAATCATAATATTATGATTATGAGGGACGTTTTGAGCAGGTACAGCTCTCAAGTTTCAACTAATTGTTTTGGTGATTTTGTATAATTAATGGAAATAGTTTCTGTCATCATGTTGTTGTACCTATCTATGTTTTAATGATTGTTTTTGAAAATATTAATCAAACGTTGACATACTTATATACCATATATTAGGACTTATTTCTATCCACTGCTTATAATTTTATATTTATCTGCCATGTATTATAATTTTATAAGAACCTAACCTTGTTCATTATATAAAATAAAACTAAAGTACAATTATCGATTGACTCACATCTAATTTTATGAAAACTGATCACCATACCTTTTTTCTTCTAAAAAATATGCCTAATCGAAGCTGCCGATGCAGAATTTCGACATATTTTAGCGATAAAATATTAAAATATGATTTTATTCAATTATTAGATATTTTAAATTTGATTTTTGTATTTATTTTACTAATTAGTTAGCTTTCACCTTATAAAAAAACTTAATATACCGAAATTTTTCCTGGATTTTATGGTTTATTTGGAAGGCTAGTAATACTAAGATTTTTAATAATATTGACCGATCACCACAAGATATTCTGAAACTTGCAGAGGGTGCATCATCGGTTTGGAAACAAGCCCAAATTTGTGTGGAAAATTCAGATTTATTAAACCGGAATACCTCCGCGGATATAACGATACTTCAGGGCATACAATGTTTTGCCGATGGTTCGTGGAAAGAAACAGACAATGTTTCAGATATTGGTTGGGTATGTTAACATGATCAGACGATAACCTTGATGGAATGTCGAAATTTACAAAAAAGTGTCTCTTCACTTTCCTGTGAGTTTGATGCTCTTATCTGGGCTATGAAGTGCATGTTTTCCCAACAAAAGTCCGAAGTAACTTTTCTAACGGATTCGACGGAGCTAGTGAAGATGACGTCATCCTCCTTCTGCTTGGCCGGCTTTCAACACTTATTTGGAAGCATTCACAAGTCTACATGCGCAATTCTCTATCTTCCATATCCTTTCGATACCATGTGGTTTGACCACCAAGGTATATACACTGGCTAGGAGTGCCATATGTCAGTGCAAATTTGATGTATGTAAATGTTCGTTCTTTGATTAGGCTTACTGAACCGATATGAAGATGTTTTATGCAGTTGTAAAAGAAAAAAAAACTAATATACTATATATCAAGGGACAAGTATGAATTTGATTACATATAACAAATTTTGAACAGAATTCATATACTTTTAATTTAAGCAATTAAATTGGGAATTTGTTGAAAGTCTAATATGTATGATTGGTTGACAAATAATAAAATTTATATGCAATGAACAAATAAAATGAGTGTATTTTTCATATTCAAACAAGATTAAGACAAGCAAATGATGTTTTTTTTTAATTAAAAATTATACTGTTTGATTGACAAAAAAAAGTTCTCTGTAATAAGCAGATAAAATTTAATATATTAAAATTGCAAATATGTTTAATATTCAAATATCAGTATTGTTAATAAATAGGCAAAGATCTTAACAGGATACGTACTTACAAAAGTATTGAATGATTCCCAACCAAACAACAATAAATATTGGAGCCAATATTAAATACAATAACCAAAAAACAACAACAGGTTTAAAAACTAGTCAAATAAAGTCTCATTTCTTGAAAAATTTAGACCCCACCCCCATCATTTCTTGCATCCTCTCCTCCCCTTTTCAAAAAGCCATAAATCTTCCTTCTTTCACAAAAAGAAACTAAAACTATACAAAAGAATGGTAAGAAGAATGAAACTCTCATTTCTAAAGAAGAACACTTCTTCATCATCATCATCATCATCATCATCATCTACTTCAAATTCATCATCTTCTTCTTCATCTTCATGGCCTTGGCCTTCTTCTCATCACCAAAACACTAAAACCAAATCTTCCAAAGGTTCTTTTACCATTAGCAAATCTAACCACATCGACGAGCCCGAGCCATCTCGGGAAAGATTCTCCTTCACCTCCTCCTTCTCCTCGGCTAGCCATGTCATGGACAATTTGCTAGAGCCCGAGTCCATAGAGAATGTGATTAGAGGACTAAAACCATCAAAAAGACTCACCTTTGAACGAAGAGGAGAATCAAACTCCATACTCGAAGAAGTTACCAAGAGTGAAATAGAAGAAGAAGCTCATAAAGAAGAAGAAGAAGAAGGCTTCATGCTCTTGTCCTTGGAATCAAACGACCCTTACTCTGATTTCAAGAAGTCCATGGAGAAAATGGTTGAAGTACACGAGCTTCATCATGATTGGAAAAGCCTAGAGAAGCTTCTATTTTGGTTCTTGAAAGTCAACGTCAAAACAAGCCACAGATACATATACACCGCCTTCGTGGATTTACTCTTAAACTTACCATCACAACTTTCGAAAGACGTCGCCGAGGAAACTCCGTCGTCATCGTCGCCTATATCGTTTAACACGTCGTGCTCCTCCTCCGATGAGACCTCGTCGACGTCCGTACGGTTCTTGCCAGAGGATTCAGTAGGCGAGAAGAGTAGGAACGTGGATTGTTGTTTATCGTCGTTGTTCGAAATGGAGGAGAAGATTAATGATAATAATCTTCCTTATGTTTCTTCTTAGTTTTCTTCGTTTCGTAATATATATAGAATCTCTTTTCATATTATGCTTATAACATCGGTTATACGTTAGCACGTGTCGTATGAAGAAGACTGATGCTTGGTATAATTATAGACTATGGATGGAGAAATGTGTCAAACTGATTAAGCTGATAATATGTGAATGATATATTTGACCCATTCTTGACAAACTTTTAAACCTCAAATTTGAATACAACTATAAACAGTAAAAAGGACAGATCCGTTTTACATGTTCTTAATACACTGTTTTTCTTAATACAAAGTTATTCCGTTATCAAATTCACACTCATAGTGTTGTTATTATTACTCTCTCCTTTCAAATTGATAAATTGGGTTGTGTTTTCACTACTAGAATAAGTGAATATAGTTACAAATTTTGCCACAAAATTATTTTGTAGCAATTTTTTTGCCACAATAGATACAAAATAGCTACAAAAGATTATATATTTTTCACTTTGTAGCATTTTGTGAAATTTAGTAGATAATTTACAACAAAATTGTTACAAACTTACAATTGTAACTAAATAGCTTTTGCTACAAAGTTTTTGTTGTGGGTACATTGCTTCAAATTCAACACAATTTTTTTGTGACAAATGTATTTATTTGTCAAAAACAAAAAGAATTTCGTGGGTAAATAGTTTCAAACTAGCTACAAAATATTTGTGACAAATGTATAAAATACATTAAATAATTGTAAGGAATTATGAATATAATGTTATAGCTTTGTGTTTGGCCAAGATACATAGTTAATTCCTATAATTTTTCGTATAGAGCACCAACTGATGGTGTTTTAAGGAACTAGTTTTAGAGTTTTGGAAAACATAAACTTTTAGTGGTATTTTTGGGTAACATAAATTTTTAGTGGTATTTTTGAAAAATAAAACTAACTTATAGTGGTATTTTTTGAACTATCACTCCAAAATAATGGTATTTTAAGGAATTTCTCTTTTAATTATGGTAATAAAATAATTTTGTTTTCTTAATATTCAACTCTTTAATTATATTTTTCTTCTAGTTCTTACGATGAATAAAATGATTATACATAATTAGCTTGGTTTGGATGCAGTTACCATGTATAACAAACAACTTCTTACTTATATCAAATTCGCCGGATATTTATAATATTATTAATTAATTACAAACGATATAACGAAGTCATAATCAAGATCTGAAAATTACAAATTCGCCGAATAAAATGATACTACACAATTAGCTTGGTCTGGATGCAGTTAGCATGTTACAATATTTATCGCCTCATTCATTTTCACGTCTCATTATTTTGTTAATAATATTTTCAAATATTTTCTTAATCGAATGCTACCAAAGATGAAATAAAAAACATAAAAATTAATGATTAACAATTATCATAATGTTTTTTTTGTTGGTCTGATTCATCATAATATATAAAACCTAAAAAAGCAATATTAAAAACACATTATAAAATACATAAATTTTTTTTAAAATCATGTTCTTTCTTAGTATTTCATGGAATTAGGTTTTAATTATTGTAATGAAATAATTTTTATTTTCTCAATTTTCAAAATTTTAATAATATTTTTCTTTTAATTCTTCCCATGAATAAAATGGTAATACACAATTAGCTTGGTTTGGATGCAGTTAGCATGCATACCAAACAACTTCTTACTTATATCAAATTCGCCGGATATTTATAATATCGTTCATTTACGATAAACGACAATAACAAAAAATTAATCAAGATATGAAAATATACAAATTTGTCGAATAAAATGATAATACACAATTAGCTTAATCCGGATGCATTTGCTTGTTACAATAGTTATCGCCTAAATTTTCATTCATTTTCACGTCTCATTATTTTGTTAATAATATTTTCAAATATTGTCTTAAGCAAATGCTACCAAAGATGCAAATAAAAATATAAAAATTAATAATTGACAATCATCATAATGTTTTTTGTTGGTCTGATTCATCTTAATATCTAAAACCTTTTTTTATAAAGCAATATTAAAAAGGGAGAAGCTCTAAAATACCACTAATCACTTAAGTAGTTCCTTGAATACCATCAAGGTAGAAAAGTTCTTTCAATACCACCATTTAACAATAAAAAGACTAAAATGACCTTTATTTAATCTGACCAACTTAAAAAAAAAAAGGAAACAAAAGGGGCAAATAGTAACATATTGCAGAACCCCAATTTCTTCTCCGCTTCTTCGCGAGAACTCCTTTCTCATCGCCGGAACTTCTTGCCGGAACTTCTTGCCGGAATCCTCTCACCGGAGTCATTTCGCTGACATCTCATTCACCACAATAAAGAGAAAACCACTCGTGGATTGCAGCAACACCGTGTCTCGAGACCACCACCACCTTCTTCGTCTTCTTCTTCCGTCATATTAACGAATCCGAGCCTCACTTCTTCGCTTAAGAGGCTAGTCGATCAGACTATTGGTTTTGTGATATGGATTCATCCGTGTGGTTTGAGTGCATAGTATTGTGGTTTTGGTGGTATACATACGTATAAACCGAGCATAGACAAACCCTAGTGTAAATTTGTGACCTTGTATTTGACACTTGTTAACCACCTATCTCTTTTCAAAAGGTAAAAATGAGAGATCCTTTTCCTAAGATTACTGCATTATTGCATTATAGGTCTTGGTGTTATCTCGTGGCCTTGATTAATGCATCTAATTTGAGTTTTTTTTAATAGTTTAGGAAGACCTTCCTAAAGCCTGCATTTAATACTTGTTAACCATCTATCTCTTTCTTTCTCTTCCATATAGGTTAACATTTATAGTTTTGGTTTTTGTGTACGTTTTTGTATGTGTGGATGCATATACTTTGAGTTTCTTATAGTTTAGGAAGGCTGATAGGGGTGATATTTTACCAGTTTTACTATATATTTTATGTGCTTTCTATGACAAAAGCAAATGATTTCGAGATTAAAGTAATGATTTTCACTATTTTGTGATTTCAAAGTTTTTTTTGTGAGAATAAGGCTTTTTGGGTACAAAACCGGTTTTTCTCGCTTAAGGCAGCAAATCAGCACCAGATGTTCAGGTCCAATTGAAAATGCAATACATTTTGGATTGACGTGAAATGTGGAGACACTCAAATCAAGCAACGTGAGTTAGATTTTATATGGGCTTGAAATCAAGTCATTAGGCCCAACGAGCAGAAAGTTATGCCCAATTCACTGAAGAGATGTCTGTCAGAAGCCCAAAACCCAATCAGTCGAACGCACTTGTGTTGATCGATCGATTGAGTTGCAGATAATCACAAAAAGCTTCTAAAAACTTATCCTAACCACTCCAGATACTCAGGATATTTGGGAACAACAAGAAGCCGTCTTAGAAAATTTAGAGCTATTAGAAGACCATTATAGAAGAATCGATCGAATATTCTCTCTTTATTCGATCGATTGAAGATGATAAAATCTCTTCAGCTGATCCTCTCTTATCTCTTTGCTGAAACCCTTGGACGTGCCTCACTCCCTATATAAAGAGACTTTTCGTCTCAGAAGAAGGGTGTGGCTCTCTTTACACAAAACTCTCTAGAGAGAGCACTTTGCTTTTAATCCCTTCTAAAAAATTCTTTTGTAATTTCGTCTTGTTGTTGTAAGGGAGAAGATTTCATCCTCATTGTCTACCGATTTGGAGAAGTTTTCTAAACCTTTTTCTATTTCTTTATGATGTTGATTTATATGGTTTTTGCTATGGTTTTTGCTATCATTCTTGAGTAGATCTTTTGTCGGGGCTAAGATTTTCAATAGGTTATTCATGGCTTGACATATAGGTAGGATTTATACTTATTATATGATTGTTAAGATTTGACACCCTAGGTGATTTGTTGTATATTGATCTCTTTATCTTGACAATTTGATGAGATTGATAAGAACTAGTATTAAGTCATAGGTGAACAATTTATGCGGCTTGCTTTCCTAGTTTACACTTTGTGACTATTGTGTGAGTTAGGATATTGGACATGATTAATCACTACTATGAAAATCAGAAGATTAATTTACGACTGGCTTGAATACTTAACCAAATTTTAATCTGCATATAAACCCTGAATAGTTTAATCCATGGTACCTAGAAAAATTCTCTGAAACCCGACAATTGCAACAACTACTTATTTATCTTTTTATTTTATTTCACATTTCATTTTGCATTTTTTTACAAAAACCTTTTCATTCGATCGAACGACTAAACTCATTTGATCTATAAAAAACCCAAAACTATCTTTTGTTGCTTAGCTCAAGTTGAATCGATTGTGCTACTATGTACACTTTGCCTCCCTGTGGATTCGATCCTTAAGTACTACTGCGAGAGCCTGTGCGCTTGCAGGAATATTTTGGGTGAAAACTAAATCCCCATCAAAGGCTTTCCTAAATTTTGCATTTAACACTTTGTTAAACGTCTACCTCTTCCTTTTCCTTTTATACAGGTAAACATGAGAGATTCTTTTCCTCAGAGCATACCACTGCCTCCACTTAGATACAAATTGAGTTCAAAACCAAGGGAAGGAGCGAGGATAAAGTGTTACTCCAATTTTGGTGTTGTGGAAACTGTGAAACGGATTCTTGGCTGTCAAGAATTTGAACGAGTAGAGAAATTATTTTTTGGGACCAATAATCGCAGCAACAAAAAGAAATTTAGCGTTTTCCGCTAGTTTATTTCATTTTGTGTTGACAAGGAGCCTTAGGACAAAGAAGAAAGATGAGTTATGGGTTCATTTGGGAAGACAACAGATGCGGTTCTCAATTAGAGAATTCCAAAAGTTAGGTAACTGCGTGTAAACAGTACCGATATAGAAAAACTCTTACAATTTAACCTTTAAAATTCATCAAATAGCGGTTTTGCATGTAATCTTATTGTAGCCGTGCGTACTGCATCTGCCACACATGTGTGCCTGCGATTTCGAACCAGGTAGACCATATTCTCCAATAGATCGAATCTCTTTTTTGGTGGTCTTCCACTGCCAATCCTAGTACTTGGAGGTGCACAGAGGAATCCAATTATAAAATCAGGAATATCCCAGCTATTTCGTCTCCAGGGGGGTGTATGCTCTCGGCATATACTTTTGACCATACATCCGTTAAGTGGAAAGCATTGACCAACTTGTTTTCGTCCATATATGAACGCTTAGCGGAAACAATGGCATGTATACATGGGATTCTATCAATGTAAAAAATGCGGCATGTGCAACTCATATTCTTGAGGTGTACAAAAAACTTTCTGATTTCATCTTTTACTTCAAATTCCCACTGATCCACTGGATAGACATCAAGCTTCATTGCATCATCGAATCACGCTAACATTTCCTTCCTTACGTTTGGTGTAGTTTATCTTGTTTACCCGCCTTTATCCGACGCTCATAAAACCAGGTAGTTAGTGTTAATCTGATGGTCTCAAAAAGTGAAACAATTGGCAAATCCTGAGAACTTCTCAACAACAAATTCAATGACTCTGCAATGTTTGTTGTAATCATGTTGTAACGGTTCAAAGGAGCATAACAACGTGCCCATCTATGAATACCTACATCTTCCAAGTATTCCTCCAACTTTGGATTTGAGTACTTTATTTGGTGGAAAATATCTTGAAACTCTTGCAAAGTGTAAGCATCAGCTGCTGATTCTACATGCGATAACAATGCCTTCCTATCAAAACGAGCTTTTATGTTCATGATGAGATGAGCCTTGTAAATAACATGATACGAGGATGGATAAACCTGAGAAATTTGTACAGTTATTTTAAAAATAAGTGAGTTAAACACAAGTGGTAAAAGCTGACATATCATATCTAGTTAAGCTAAAAACAACAGTCACACACAAAGTTAGGAAGGCCTCCCTGAATTTCTTAGTTTTTGTGTGGATAAAATCACCCAATCACTATTTTTTCGAGGTTCGGGATGAGGGACTCAATACAAAGAGCAAGACACAAACATAAAAAGAACTAGCAAAGTATTGCTTTGTGTTGATTATGAATTATGATCTTTCGTAGCGTTAAGCTTTTGTGATTCTTAAGCCAAAAAAAGATGATCGTACAAGTTTAACCTAAGGAAGTATATATACAAAGTTATGCCGACCTAGAGATAAGTTAAACTCCTAGATCTTCTCGTATATTCCTGATTCGTCTTTCCTTTTCTCTTCAGGTCGGCTTGTCTTATCTGGGCCTGTGTCTCCTCAGCTGTTTGATAAGATTTGGGCTTTTCTATGTACCGCTCGGCCCACCGTGTGACGACGAGCTCATCATTTGAGATTGAATGAAGATAGGCCGAGGAAGTGATTCAGTTTAACTCCTCGGCCTGAAACTCAAGATTCAGAGCCGAGGACATGTTCTGATTTATGACCTTGACCTTGCGTATGCTACTAGCTATGCCGAGCTCGTGATTTAGTTAAAAGACTCGGCATTCCCGACAAAAGGTTGAGATAAGTGATTGCCGAAGACATGATACAAATAATGTCCTCTGCTCTGTGAGTGTAATAATGTATGCCGAGCTCATGATTTGATAAACTCCCTCGGCATGCTTAAAGACATTGTTTGTGCCGAGGAAGTTTTTCAGATTTATCATCGGCATTTGCTAGTAAATATATTGAAGGAAAGTTGTCCTGAAATCACACTGTATGATTCGAACATAG
>OVAP01003184.1:0-17275 GCA_900406295.1 Aurinia saxatilis
ATTATATATTTATTATGATAAAAACCGGTAAAATATGAGGTATATCATTAACCGCACCCGAAATCCGAACCCGAACTCGATAAAAAATGGGCAGTTCAGTTCGGGTACGAATGGCTTAAAAAACCCGATCGGTTTTAGTTTCTTTGAGCTTTGGATATCCGAATCCGATCGGATATTATCCGATATCCGAAGTGAATCCGAAACTGTATACATGTATAAAAATAGAACGATTTCTCTAATTCTCCTTCGTCGATTCGAGTCTTCCACTTTCCATAACCGTCTTCCTTTCTCAAAATCGTAGATATTTCTTCATCGTGAGCCGTGAGTCTCGATTCTTCTTCTTCCTCAATCGTTATATATTACCTGTGAGTCTTGTTTCTTCTTCTATAATCACAAGAAATGCTTTGGAGTCATGAAGTCATTCAATATTCTTTATCAAACGGGTACAGATGCTCACGCCGCTGTCTATGACCTCCATTGTTTGATTCAACCTATGGTGGTTTAGTTAAACCTAATTCTAATCACATTTCTCTAATTTCTTTGTTTTGGTTCGGATAATTTTTTGAGGTTCGGTTTCTTTTTTGTAAAGAACGGACTGAATTATCCGAAATACTTCGGGTATTTACGGTTAATTTTGGATATCGAGTAATAACCGAAATATTCGAACCCGAGAGAAACCGAACCGTACCCGACCCAATGTTATATATTACCGATCGGGTTCTATTTCCCTAAACCCGAAAACCCGAAATACCCGACCCGAATCCGAACAGATATCCGAACGCCCACCCCTAGCTAAGAGTATACATTTAAAATTAAATCACTAATGGGTTTAGGAAAATAATGTCGAGGACTCATTCATAAACATACATAGTCTGCAATATTATCAATTTTATATTTGGCCAATTTAGAACTTTTGCCTCTCAGCTTTAAAACATGGAGTATTTAAGTCACCAACGGTTGATGAATGGTGCAATTTAAGTACAATTTAATAAAAAATGAATTATAATGCTATAAAGCTATGGATTATATGTGATCGATGTTAAAATAATGATGTTAATGTTTGTGGGTATTGACCAATCATGCTTAATGTTCTTGTTAATGATTTTGCAAAATGAATTGAGATGTTTACTAAAGGGAACATGAGAATCACGAATCTTGTAAACAAATTCTACAAAGCTACTTGAGAAGGCAAGCCATTTTTAGACCAAACAAATGGATCAAATGAATAAACATAATAACCTTCTATAATTAGGAATCTCACACTGTGTGCTATCGACCTTTGCTAAAAAAGCCGACACAGCTTATGGATATCTTCCTGATGAGGAGGATCAGCATATGGAATTATCTTTTTATCCCTCCTAAGAAACCGTGGAGGCGCTTTTGATTTATTTCCCTGAGAAGGAGAACTTCAAAAGGGGTTTTATTTATCACCTCTTTTATATCCAATCCACACGAGTCTATGACCCAAAAATAGATAAATAGCGTTTGATTTAATTATTCAATTTATCCAATCACAGAAACAGAGATCCCTTCGATGAAGAGACAGAGATCCAAAATTTGCAGCAAAAAAAATCAGATAAAAAAATTATTATTAGAGTAGAAACTTACCTGAATCAATTTGAAGAAGAAGAAGCAGTTCATCTGTATACCTTTTTCTAAAAAATCTGGATTAAGAAGTCTCTTTGCCGTCATCGTTTGAACAAAGCAGACTGTTAATGAAGGAGACGGGGATGCTAAACCGAGAGATTTGGAGATGCAACCAACCTTGGACATATTCCAGATGCGTCACTTTACCCAAAAAATTAAATTGACCAATTTGTAACTATTTTGAAAAATTGAAAATACAAACCTGATCGATTTTGAGAGATAAACAACTTTTGTTCTTTGATGGAGAGTGATTTTAAATAACAGAGAAATCGAAATACATGAACCAAAAATTTGGAGACTTTGAAAAGTAACCTAGTTCTGGATATGAACTCTAATCTCAATTGACGTATTTATGAAATTTCAGCCTTGTAGGATATGACATCAGCAATTCTGATTTATACATCATAAACTTTTGCACTGCAAATGATTCTGGAGCTGGCACATCAATTTTTTTCAATAAAGTGTATTCACAAATATAAGAAAGAATACTAAAATATTTTTACTATTTTATCGACTCTGTACATGTAATAGTACGCGTTGAAATTTTTTTGTAGCTTAATGAAGCTTTTGGAATCAAAAGAAGAAAATGGAACAAAAATGTGAAACCAAAGAACATTTACGTTGAGCGTCGATCGACACTTGATCGATCGACACCATACATTTTTCAGCATTAAGAAATTTTTCCTTATTTGCAACATTTACCGATAAGTTTCTCAAGTTTACCTTTTTAACCTACGTGTCTTGACCTTTCACGTGTTTTGACCGATAAATATGTATATTAGACCATTGTTTAGGTTACGAGAAACATTTTCTACACAACTTTCTTCAGACTTTTGTTCTTTGTAGGATACGAGCGAAGAATCTCTTGCCTTAACTCTTTGAGAAGATTTTTTAAACCATATATCTCTATTCAATATGATTTATTTTACATTTACATTCTACATGTCTGAGTATATCTCTAGTTAGGTTTTAGGGTTTTCACCAAGAGTTATGATTTATTATATTAGCACAAATAGGTTTATGTTTGTGAGTCTTTATCTATCTTTGATCATCTAGTTTATGATTCTAGATTTACCAAAACACGAGAGTGTTTTACGTAGCCAGACATACAGTAGATAAGCACACTGTCATTAGCCAATGAAAGTTGATGTTAAAGCAATCTGTGAACATATCCATCCAACCAGATAATGCTTGCATGTGAATTCCCTAAACATAACGTTTAAAAGTTACTGTTAAAATTCAAAACCAATACAACCCATCATCATATGTCTTAGCTTAATAGTGACCTTAGTCTTCATAAAATGTGTGTGTACCAAAATTCACACAACCGCAAAACTTGTATAACAAAACTTTTTAGGGATCGTCGACTGTCTTGTTGTATGAATCACTTGCGAATATGAAAGCAGAGAAAACAAGAATGGAAAGAACTATGAACGGAAGACAGGAAATCAAAGGTGAAAATGAATTTTATTGCTAGAGCTCTCTAGGGTTCGAGAGGTTAAAAGATTTCAAGATACATTATGAGTTATGACTAGCAAAGTATTTATACTCCCAACTAAACTGTCCTCGGTCGTAAGGCTTTTCATGGGCCACCTTCTGTTTCTTCGCATACATCTTCTTCGATAGTTTTCTTTTCTCCGATGTGAATCTAAAACCTTCCATTTATCCGATGATCATTCGGAAACTTCCCTTTTTGTCGTAAAACAGAGACATACTTCCTTTTTCGTAGATTCACCTTCGAACCTTCTCGAATCTTCTAGTATGACGGTGAATAATCTGTCTGAAAGACTTAGTTCGTATATCGGCCCATGATGAAGTATCGGACCGTTTAGCCTATCGGGAGTGTAGTCGGACATGTATGGTGAGTTAAAGTTGCTTCGTGGATCTCATGTTCTCGTTGGAACTTAGACATTTGTTAAAATTGGATCCACAAAATGGTATTGAAACTTTATGATTAATACTGTTTCGGGACCCATGATGCATGCATGGGTCACGGGAAGTATCTCGATGGTATTTCGCAACCCATGCATATTATTCGGGTCGCGAAACAAGTTTACGAGGAGGACCGGCGAGCCAAGAGCTCATCCAGGTCGCGGGACACATTGATGATTCCATACAGCGAGCCGTGCATGATCGTTGGTCGCAGATTGAGTCAAGAAGAACAAACCGCGAGCTACATGCGACTGTGGGTCGCGGGATAAGGTCGTGGGGAAAAAGTAGGGAGCCGCATGCGACTTTGGATCACGGATGAGTTGAGAGAGATAAATCGTGAGCCGGGAAATCCTCTGGGTCGCGAGATACGTCGATGACACAATGCACTTGCGGATTTGTAAATCATTGATCACGATAGTTCATGGAAACTATGAGCTATCCACGATTCTATACTTAGTCGTGTTTATGCTATCAATCTGGAGGGGTGGAATTCGACCCCCACAAAGTGACTGTTGGTTCTTATGATGATAGTTCCGATGCTCGGATAGAGACTAAGCTGATGTTTTGCATGATGAGTTGCGATATTTGTAATCTGTCCTTTACGAAATCGAGAAGATATTCCGGTTCGTTTACCGAGATGAATAGTGAAACTTTCCCTCCAAAATTTTTTCTTTAAGTTTGGATTCCTTCACCATTCCCTCATAACTTTCATCAAAAGATTTCCAGAAATTTCCAGAGACTTTCAATTTATCCTTTATTCTCTCTTTTGTTCTTCGTATTTTTTGTTGATGTGACATGATAGATTTATGATTTTCAGATCTTGTTCTTGATAGAAGCTTGATATAATAGCTACGCTTGGATGAATCGATGAAAATTTATGATGTTTATATCGTTAGATCTTTGCATGCTTAAAAGTTTTAGCAGTAGTTGTTATATCGATATAATATTCATAAACCACTATTCAAAGTCAATATTCACCCTTCATTATCTTCTTCCCCATCTTTTCCACTAACTCATTCTTCACCATTCACTTATTCTCTCCATTGTGTGTGAAGAAAATCCTTCTTTCTCACAAATTTCTTCTTCCATACTTAGATCAATTTTGAAAATTGATAGATGGAGGATGAAGAGTATATCATGTACCTTGGAGATTGGTTGGAGATGAAGAGAAAAGCCTTGATCGACGAAAGGAGACAACGGAGAGAATTCGAGAGGGACTCGGGTCGTGAGTGTTCGAACCACAACGGAAACACGAGCCAAGGTTTGTCCATTGGCCATCACGCGAGCTGCGGAGGTTCGTCGGGTCGCGGGTTGTCCATGTATGGCAGAGACGTGATCCATATGTCTTCATCGAATGCTTCCGCGAGCCGTGCTCATGACTTGGGTCGCGGCTTCAAACTCTTGGACAATGACGCGAGCCGCGGTTTTTCGAGCGGTGCCCTGCGAGCCACAAACGTGTAGTGGGTCGCAGATGCTTGGATCGGAACGGAGATGCGAGCCATAATGCCTCCCCCTTATTTCCCGCGAGCATGGACGACTTGGCTCACAGATCCTCTTCGCCATTCCTTCCCGCGAGCTGTGAGCCTTCAGAGGTGGTTCCCGAGAGCTGCAAGGATGATTTGGCTTCTGAGTACTCTTTGTTCTTCCTTCCCGCGAGTTGTGGACGTCCTCTGGGTCGCATGTCGCCGAGGGGAGAAATCTAGATGAGCCAAGATTTATTCGTTGATCTTCGTACGAGCCACAGAGAGAACCTAGGTCACGGGTTGTGTGTGGAGATGGATGATGCAAGACACCACGATGTTGTAGACAAGTATGCTTCCCTTGATGGTTTTAATTTAGTCGATGATTATGAAAAAAGGGAATACCCGGGTAAGTCTTTTTTCGGGAACCATGCCTTAGAGTTTAGAAATGATGAGGATTAAAGCTCTAGTTCGGATGGTGATAACATTGATGATTGTAGCGATAGAGTTAGATCGTAGTAGTGATAAGGATAGTAGTAGTGGTCTCCGAGATGGTAGTGATGAGTTCGGCAAAGACCATGATAGTGATGGTGAGGGTCATAGCGATGACCTCGATGACCACGTGGTTCATGACGATCCTCCAATGTCGATGGATGAGATTATAAAAACGGTTTTTATCGAAGATATTCAAAATCTCGGTATCAAGGCCGAGATGGAACATGCCCAATGAGGAGATCATGCCCGAGCGTGCTATTCTCAACAAAGAGAAGAAGCGTCTTCGTTCTCCAAGGCCTATTCCCAATCCTCCAGGATCAACGTTGTCTACCGAACGTTCCGTGGCCGTCTTGAGGGAGTTGTTTAGGATCTCCGATGATGTCGCGATTATCGTTCTGTCGACGTCTAATCGTATCGAGGATGCTCCGAAAGGATACTTTTCTTTGTTGGAGGGTTTCTTTACTCATAACTTTATATGGTTTCCGATTCTCGCCGTGATCTTCCAATATTTGGAGTATTACAAACTTGCATTCTCTCAAATTACTCTGAACGGTGTGTGTCACTTAGTACAGATAGTTGTCCGTTGTCTAGAGTGCGGAGTTGAGGTTGACGTGGATTTCTTAGTAGATGTTCTCGAGGTTTGTGGGACTCGGAAGAACAAGATGAGATATATTATCTCCGCAAAGCGCGGATGGAGCATCATTAGAGGACTATCCAATAAGATTCATCATTGGGAAGATCATTTCTTCTATGTGAAGAAGGATTGTTTCTCGGTCAATGAACATTTTCGTGATAGCGTTAGGGAGCAATGACGAGTTAGAGGTTATTCTGTTGTTTGCGTTTGCTTGATTGTTTGCCTTGCGATTTTGTTTCATCGTCTAACCACTTAATGTTTTCTTTTGCAGATTACTCGCTCCATCTTGCTCATTTCGACGATTTTACGAGAGTATTCCGTCTTCTCCGAGAGCGATCCACACATTTGGAGAAGTCTTTCACTTTGAGACATGTTGAGGACGCTCGCTTCAGCCGTGAAGGATTTGGAGTCACCAGAACGTACGGAGGATACTTGTGAGATGGTGAGAACTAGGATGACACTCATGGATGATCTCGTTCCCGAGGTGCAGTCCGCGGAGGTGCCAGTTGGAGGACGCGAGGGACTTGTCTTGCAGTCCGAGGGACCATCTCATCGGTCTAACGTGTGCACCTTTCGCGCTCCGGCAGGTGTTGGGAGGATTACTGCGAATCGGAAGAAGAAAGAGATCGCTGCTTCAGATAAGGGCAAGAGCATTGCTCTTGGTTCTCCCATGAAGGCCGCGAAGGTCGCCGCCAATGTTTTAGAGAAAGGCAAAGGTGTTGCCTCCGGTCCATCTAAGAGGCCTAGGAAGGCCAAGGAGGTTGTCCCTCCGAGTCGCGAGCGTGATGATGTGCGCATGGATGTTGGTCCGTTATCTCCTGGATCTCTTCGGAGAGCTAATATGGAGTTCTTTGCTAATGTGGTCGGAGACAGATATGTCTTCCCTCTGATGGAGTCTATTCACCGTCGAGAGGAGTATTATGATGTGGCTAGTACCGGACTCGATGTAAGTAATTCTTGACTTCTTCCATTCAAACGAATTCTTATTACTTTGTTTGTTTGTTCTTTGATCATGTAGCACATGGTGGCCATGAACCGTTCGATGATCGGTTATGAGAGGGACTTGACCGCAGCATACAGAGAGATCGATGGTCTCAAGGCGGCCCAAACAACTCACAAGGAGGAGTTGGCTTCTTCGGTCGATCTAGTTGCCGAGGCCGAGACCAAGGCTCTCGACTGCGAGAAGAAAGTGAGATCGGAGGCCAAGCGTGCTCTTAGGTACAAGAAGGATGCGGCCGCGGAACTTGCGAAACGCGAGGACATCCAAGGCAAGTATCGCCACAGTGCTAAGTCTGCTCGGGCCAAGGTGGTTAGGCTCCAAAAGGAGATGTCCGTACGCATGTACAATCTCATGCATGTTAGGAAGATTTTCGAAGATATTATATGCGTTAGTATTTTTCATGAAATCATATTATTGTTTGGTTTCGATTTCACGCGAAGAACGCTCTTTAGATAGTGAAGTTGCTTCAAGGTGAGACTCCGTCTCCTCTTACGGATTTGGAGGCTAAGATGGAGGCGTTGAAGACCCTTCACCTAGATGCCGATGTTGACTACGATGCCTTCGTGGATGAGATCACGGGGGACCTCACTAGCTTGAGCATGCTCGGAGAAGATGAGACGGTCACCGAGGAGGTCGGGATAGTTGATGTCCTGATTGTCGCGAGGGACGCTTTCGATACTCTCCCAGTCCCGTTTTTTTCTATTAAAGGGGTCAACTGAACTCACCGCAAGGATGAGCTACTTACGTACCCTCAAAAGGAATCAAGTCGACTCGTATTTCATTGCCATTGCTTATGTTGGACTAAGCGTCGGATCGAGGCTGGATGTTCCGCTAGCAGACAGATGCGCGATTCCTTCTGGCTTCGCCATATGGTCTTGACTCTGGATGGGCTTAGGAACTTCACACATAGGTGGTAAGTCGATGGGACTGCCCGCATTGAGTTTAACTAAGGTTTTCCAAGCATCGCATTGTAGATTGTTGGATGATTGGCCACCGAGAATTTGACTATCTTAGTAACTCCTCCAGCTTGGACTGCCAAGTTGATTGTGCCGATGGTCATCATAGTCTCTCCGGAAAATCCAGTGAAGTGTCAAGGAGCTATGGTGATGTCTGCAGGATCAATTTTCATATGGCGTAAGGTTTCGCGGAAGATGACATCTACGGAGCTTCCTGTATCGATCAGGTTCTTAGCGGTGTTGAAGTTGTTGACCACGAGCTTGATGACAAGAGGATCGTTGTGTGGTTGATCGATTCCTTTAGCGTTCTTCGCCGTGAAAGATATGGTGCACTCTGGGTGTGTGGGCTCGTATGTTCGGAAGGACGCTCCGACTGCATTCCGTTGAAATGCATTGATGGATGAAACAGTGTCGAGACAGTACTGCAAGTCAACCATGATCATGTTGATCCTCTGGCATGAGCCATCATTCTGGTCCACGTCGTCGGATCTGTTACGCTTGTGTTGCTCATCCGTTTGGGGTTGTTCCTTCGGATCATCTTCATCTGCATCATGAACAAAGTCTTTGAGGTGGACTGTATTACCGAGATGACTTGCGAGAAGTTTCTTGGTGAGTTTTGCGCCCAAAGTCATGCAGTTTTGCGTTGAATGACCTTTGGTTCAGTGAAGCTCGCAATACGCATTCTCATCGTAGCCTATATAACTCCTTGTCCATCCTTCCGAACGTCCACGTCCACGTCCTGAGCCTCGGCCGCCGCTACGTCCATCATTCCTTGCAGCTCCATGGGTGCTGCTTCTCCGTTGTCGATTAGGTAGTTGTGCGAGTCAAGCCCTTCATGATGGATGTATTTGGATGCTTATGGAGGCCTTCTGGTGTTCTGTTGAGCGGTTGATGGTATTGCGACTTGCGGGGTGCGAGCTGGTGCGTTGCTTGGCTCGGAAGATCTGCATCTCCTCTTCGTTCACGATGTAGGAGTTAGCGAGATGTAAGGCATCTTGAATGGTCGGTGGGGTTCTGTGAGCCAAGTCCTTCCTGAATTCCGATTCGTACCACAAGCCTTGTTTGAGTGCACGAAGCGCTACCTTGTCACTCATGTCTTCGACCTGCGAGATAAGAGTTTTGAATTTGGTGATGTATAATCGGAGAGAGTCCGTTAAACCTTGAGTAATCAACCATAAGTCAGCACTTGTTGTCTTCTGCCCTATGAAGATGTAATAGTGCTTCAAGAAGGTTGTGAGGAGTTCACGAAAGCTGTCGATTGAGTTCCTCGGCAGCCGAGAGAACCATTGTAAAGCTGGTCCTTTGAGATTTTCGACGAAGAGAAGACAGAAGTGAGTGTCTTCATGTCCCCTTGGAAACTTGGCCATGTTCATAGCTATCCGGAAGGATGTCAAGTGTTCCTTAGGAACGGTCCTTCCGTCGTAGTGTGGGATTCTGATTTTGCCTGGATCGGGGATGCGTGCCCCTGCGATTCAGGAGTAAATGGAGTCATTTGTGATTCCTCGAGCACTCGGTCGATCTCTGGTGCGCGGCTGGTTGCTTTGTGGATATAAGAGCGCACCTCCTGGATGTTGGCTTCTGTTTTGCGGAGGGATGCTCTGAGTCGGAGATCTCTTTCTTGTGTTCTCCAAGCTGATCATCGTCAGACTATCCCTTGAAGACTTCCTCACCTTGATCTTCAAGCCGTTCTCTGTGCCCTAGTTGTCGAGTGTCCGCAGGTTGGCTTGACTGTCTCTCACGATTGTCATCGGCGCGAGTTCCTCTGTCAATTACGGGAGTGTCTTTGGTGAGATTGATGGTTCTGTCCGACCCTCGTGGTTGCTTTTGAGCAAGTGATAGGGTTCCTGTGAACCGTCAGCCTTGCAACGTTGAGAGGTGGCAGACCGAAAAGCGTCCTAGAAGCCTTCCGAGGTTGGTTTCGGACAGTGAGTTCCTTCAACCTATCCGCGATGGATTGGTTGATCTTTTCTTTCTTAGTGGAACATGTAAGCAAGTCGTTGATCAAGGTACTGATCTTCATGAAGCCAGTTTGAGGGTTGACAATTTTGTCTCCTCCTCCGTTGAACGGAGTTTGCATGGTCGGACCGTCTAGGCGTTCTCCGTTCCTGGCGCCTCCGTTGGTTTGTGGAGTCACCATAAATCCGTCCGGGTTGAACTGTTGGGTGGTATGCTCTTCTTTTGCCATGTTCATCGTAGGCTGCAAGAGATTCTCGTGTGGAACAGTCGATGATCCCCACAGTCGGCACCAAATTGTGTGTACCGAAATTCACACAACCACAAAACTTGTATAACAAAAATTTTAGGTATCGTCGACTGTCTTATTGTACGAATCACTTGAGAATATGAAAGCAGAGAAAACAAGAACGGAAAGAACTATGAACGGAAGACAGGAAATCAAAAGTGAAAACGAATTTTATTGTTAGAGCTCTCTAGGGTTCGAGAGGTTAAGAGATTTCAAAATACATTATGAGTTATGACTAGCAAAGTATTTATACTCTCAACTAAACCATCCTAGGTCGTAAGGCTTTTCATGGGCCACCTTTCGTTTCTTCGCAGACAGCTTCTTCGATAGTTTCCTTTTCTTCGATGTAAATCTAAAACCTTCCATTTCTCCGATGATCCTTCGGAAACTTCCCTTTTGGTCGTAAAACAGAGACATACTTCCTTTTTCGTAGATTCAACTTCGAAACTTCTCGAATCTTCTAGTATGACGGTGAATAATCTGTCTAAAAGGCTTAGCTCATATATCGGTCCATGATGAAGTATCAGACCGTTTAGTCTGTCGAGAGTGTAGTCGGACACGTAAGTCGCATTTCGTGATAGTGATTTAAAGTTGCTTCGTATATCTCATGTTCTCATTGGAACTTAGACGTTTATTTGATTGGATCCACGGAATGGTACTGAATCTTGATGATTAATACTGTCCCGTGACCCACGATGCATGCATGAGTCGCGGGAAGTATCTCGATGTTATTTTGCAACCCATGCATATTGTTGGGTCGCGGAACAAGTTTACGAGGAGGACCGGCGAGCCAAGAGCTCATCCAAGTCGCGGGACACATTGATGATTCCATACAACGAGCCGTGCATGATTGTGGGTCGCATATTGAGTCAAGATGAACAAACTGCGAGCTACATGCGACTGTGGGTCGTGGGATAAGGTCGGAGGGACAAAATCGCGAGCCGCATGCGGCTGTGGGTCGCAAATTGAGTCGAGAGGGATAAACTGCGAGCCAGGAACTCCTCTGGGTCGCGAGATACGTCGATGACACCATGCGGCGAGCCATGTGTGACTGTGGGTCGTGGATTGAGTCAAAAGAGACAAACCGCGAGCTGCACGCGACTGTTGGTCGCGCGACAAAGTCGGAGGGACAATGTTGCGAGCCGGGAACTCCTCAGCGAGCTATGGACTCGTCCAAGTCGCATGATGGATTCATCCGAGAAGGCAGCCGGGCCTAGCATGGTTCTTTGGTCTCGAAAGATCCCAGGGTAACGCAAATGATTCACAATGCATTCGTGGATTTGTAAATAATTGATCGCGATATTTCTTGGAAATTATGAGCTATCCACGATTCTATACTTAGTCGTTTTTATGCTATCAATCTCGAGGGGTGGAATCCGACCCCCACAAAGTGACTGTTGGTTCTTATGGTTCGACCCTGAAGCNAGTGACTGTTGGTTCTTATGGTTCGACCCTGAAGCTATTCTACAATTGTCAGGGGTAGAATTATATAATTGAAAACATTGCCAGAGAGCAATAGTGTTGTCTTTAAATATTTGATTAAATATTAGTGTAAGAAGTTGTTTTCCAAATGTTTAAGGTGTATGCGCACCAAGATTCAAAGATCTTAAAATGTGATCTCCTCCACCAACAAGGAACTCGTTAAAATCAAGATAACCGTAAAGAAAAGTCCAAACCAGTTGCAATGAGTTACAAATGAATATACCCATTTTGTTATTAAATACTAGGTAGGTATCCATGCTACACACGAGTTTCAATTCGTTAAATTGTTTTTCTAGTTTTACTAACCCTGAAATCTTTATTATTTTGTACGTTATCATCCAATAACTTAAAGTTTAAGACAATTTAAATTAATTATGTTCACCGATCCACTACTATCTATATCCTAATTGTGATTTAACTATGAGTAGTTATTATAATTGTGATCCAATAGACAATACTTAATAAATTTGTAACTTCTTATTGTTATTTTTTATGTATGTATTATATTTTTTATGAAGTCAAAATTATATGTATTGTACCAATAGAGATGTGCTGAAATTTATAAGTAAAAAAAAAAAAAATAATTTAGACTTTACTTTAAAAGTTGGACAATCGACCATCGGAACATGGAGAATCTCCTTCTTATTTTCCCCCTATCACTTTGTTCATGACCCAAGTAGAGGCAAAAACTGGTTTATAATTTGGCGGAATGGGTCCTAGATCCTTAGATCATGAATCGCTGGAATACACACATATATGTAACTATGAACCAATTTTTAAAAAATTGTGTGCCAAAGGCTATTATTAATGAGATCGCAAGCAATCCAAAATCACGTACAAAACAAGAGTCTTGGAGTAGCAAATTACCCAAAACAAGGATAATAAATTAAAACAAAACAGGATATAAATAAGTCATAGGACTTGTGAATAGTGAACCAATTAAGCAATACTTATAAATTTTTTTACTTCTTTTTATGTATTATATTTTATATAAAGTCAAAATTATATGCCATGTAACAACGGAGAGTTGCTGAAATTTAATAGTAAAAACAACATAAATAATTTACTTTGTTTAGAAAGTTGGGTAATAGACCATCGGAACGTAGAAAATCTATACTTTTTGTTTTTCCTTTCGCTTTGTTCATAACCCAAAGAGAGAACAAACTCATTTTTAATTTGACGAAATTTGGATCATATCATATGGATGTAGATCATGGATTGCTAGAAAACACACACAAATATATATAGTTTAATTTATTTACTTTTATTAGTTAATTAAGTTGTCAGTAATTTGAAAGAATGACATGTGTCATTTTTATAGAGAGCTACATGTCATTATCATGAAGAGAAAGATCATTTTATTTTTTTCATATTCTCTGATGTTTTCGATTTTCAAGATAAAATTTATTGTCTTTTTGTGTTGAAAACTGATAATAAATCTCCATATTTTTTTTTTATTGGTTATACTGGTTTGGAAAATAAATTTAATCTGATAAGCCTTTTGTGACTAAATCAACCAAACAAACATTCGGGTCAGTGCGCTTATTTCGTTTCCATTATAAATGTTTTCCATTAGTCACAAAAGGCTTTCAGAGGTGATAGTGTTGGGCCTTGGCCCTTTTATTCTCATTTGCTGAGAAGGCTCAAAACTAAAGCCAGTCTACGGTTATTGTTTCCACACGAAACAACCTTGAAACTAGCTAGTCGAGAAAAGTGTGATCACCGTGTCCAAATACCAAATTCACAACGGCAATACATAATGTGCTACATGTTTGTTTCAGTGAGTACTCGATGTAGCGGAACGCCTCAAGGATCAAAGTTCTTCAAACCCAGGATGATGATGTAAAGAAGGGATATGCAGCTAAATCCAAATTCACATTGTTATTCAGTAGTCTTTAGTGTTGATGACAAATTTTTCATTTATTTATTGATCAGTTTTATAGTATCTGCTTTTTCCAGAGCCTTCTGTTCTAATCACCAAAAGCTCGAGTGGATTTTTGTTGCAGTTCAGGAGGATTTTGTTTAGCATCTCGTGCGCAAGAACACACTAGATACGCGCTTGGATATTGGCATTCCGAATGAAGCCTCCAGAGGTAAGAAAAGATATTTAAAAGAAAATGAAACCAGAGAGAAACAGAGATGGTTCATACATTTATCATAATAAATGATAAATGTAAAGCATATAAGACTATAGTCTTGTCGTGAAATATATAGATAACAAGTGAGTTCAACCTTATCTTATTGAGACCAGTTTAGCAAATTGCATCTAAACAGATTTTTTAAATTTGGAACGCTTTATATTTTGTTGGCAGAGAAGGTCAATGTAAATCAGTAAATGGTTTTTACTACTATCTCAGTGATTAGTTGATTACTACATATTTTGAAACATACTTATCCAGGAGATCCGACTTCGAATCCGGATTCAGACTCTGGTTGGGTTCTGGTTACTGTGGCATATGGCATTTTACTTCCACCAACCCATCTGCTCTCCAACACTTCACCATCATTAGCTTGTCTCTCCATCATCCCTTGAATCCTTTTCGTTCTTGAAAACCTAATCCCCATTGTACCCACGAACCCTATGAACCCTAGCACGCCAAACCCTAATACAAATCCCACGATCCACAACCACCACCATTTCCTCCACAACTCGACTTTCTTCTTCCCCTGCTCTATGGGCTCGATCAACGAATAATCTCCATGGCTCGAACCGTAACAAACTCCAGGGACAACCATTCGGCTTATATGTGCAGCTTCATCGACTTCAGTCTGTGCCTTGAAGCTCACGCATCTTACTCTAGACAACGTTTTCTCATCAGGGTCTTGGGGTAAATCTCTAAACGAGATCTCTACTTGATTCTCCATCTTCAGACTGATCTCTTTAACTTTGTCTTGATCCGACACGTCCAAAACCCTAAACCCTAAGACAGAAGCAATTAACCGGTAACCGGGTACGGTATACCAACGATCAGACCAATTCCCTAGATTTTGGTACACAATAGCGACTCTCCTTGCAGGAGGAACCGAAACAGACCTTGCTGGAATAAACACGTTGCTGAACTTTGCCCCGGAGTTCCAAAGGCTCTTCCCAGTGAGACGGACGATGGAAACTTCGATACCGGAGAGATTTTCCGGTAAGATAGCTCGGTAGAGAGAACCGGTATGATGTTGGTTGGTTAACGTCTTGAGAGCTAAATTCTCAAGAGACTGAGACAAGGAATGTGGTAAAGTGACATTAAGGACTGATGTTGTGGAGTTGAAGTTGACGAGAGAGGATGATGATGATGTTGCAGGAGAAAACAAACTAGTGTGGTATAGTAAGAACACAACACAACAAGAAGCGAGAGTTTTTATTGACTTCATGTTTCTCTTCTTGTTTGGTTTTGCTTTCCTTTGTCTTTTTGGTGAAATGTTGAGTTTAAGTGTAAAAGAAGTGTAATTAAGAGGCATGTAAATGTAGGGCCATAAGAAATGATGCATGTATTAATTAATGAAAAGCTCAACTTCCTGGATCTAGCTAGTCTTATATTTGATTTTCTTAACAAATTGAAATCATTTTGGCGTCAGATGTTATTAGAAGTAAAACTGAATAATTTTGATAAATTTCGGTTTTAAGGGTGCAAAACTGGACTACGGACACTGATCTCGATATGTAAACTGCAAGGATTGAGTGAGATAAAACTTTTGAGAAAAGTAACGCATGCAAAGAAAAAAACGCCAAAGAGTTGACTATTGTTTTGTCTTTTGACTTTTGAATGATCATGTTCATGCCGGTGATTGCGCTCATTTCCTCCTTCCCTAAATCATTATTTTCTTTTTTACCCACCTAAATCATTATTTCTAACGACTACTTTTTCTAAATCAGTATATATAAGGTCAATCCTTTAAACTTCTACGTTTTTTTTTTTTTGTTAATAGAACTAAACTTTTAATAACAACACACGTTTAATAAAAGTGAATCAATATTATTTTCATTGAGACTAATCTAAACCATAAACTGAAAAAGGAAAATTCTTATATAATGTTTTTTTGTTTTTTTTGTAGACAAGTATTTTCACAAATAATTTATACCATTTAATATCCTATATACAATATTTCTAAAACATTTGTTCTATATAGATATTTACTAGTGCTATCTCCGAATTACTATTTTTAGAATATCTATATATATTAACTAGGTTATTTTAAAAGATGTATAATTACGTATTCCTGGAGTTTTCGGCAATTTCAAAAATATTATTTAATTCTAAAAACTAAACCCTAAAGATTTTAAAATGGGTTCAATGCAAAAAAAAAATGTTCAACTCATTTTTTTGCAAGTTTACCCTCGATGTGTAGAAAATGCAAAATAACCCTACAAGTCAACTAAACTGTGCAGTATAATTCCCCGTTATATTTTTGTTTTTTGAACACCAATATGTTGCGAGTTTGAATCTAAAGCAGAACTGATTTTGTAATAATTTTGTGCCGTTTTGCTTTATATCGTGCCATTTTGTTAGAGTAAAAATACAGTGGAGGGGTCATATTGCACGGTTTAACTCACTTGACGGGTTTATTTGCATTTTTCCAACGTCGAGGATAAATTTGTAAAAAAAAAAAAATCAAATTGAAGGAATTTTTTTTTTTTGCATTAAACCCATAATTTATATTAGTAAAAGAGCAAAAAAACTGAAATTAATTGGGTAATCGACAAGGTCCAGTGGCACAATTGGGAAATCAACAAAGGGTCCACATGAAAGTACTATTTTGCCCTCAAAACTTCTCTCAGCCAATTCCCAAATCTCATCGCGGGCCCACCTGACAAATTCTTGAACGATGTGACGAACTTTTGTATTTACCGACACATCTGCACATATCTCGAAATATAAACTTAGTTATATATTTTATTATAATTTTAATATATTATTATTTATTGTGACATTATGTTAAAATGACGTTATGAATTACGATATCATGCTATAACTAGAGATATAACATGTTATTTTAACAAATATCATGACAGTTAAATAAAAACCCTAACAAGAATAAAATAACATGTTATAGGTGAATGAAATAACATGTTTTTTAAAACATCAAATCTTTATTGATCAAACTTGAGTAATACGAAACAATCGAACAAAGTATAGAAGAAAATAAAACTAGAAGACAAAACTCAACAACGCAATCTTAATTTTAAAGATTTCTAGCGATGATATCTTGCCTCCCGATTGATTTCATCATGTAACCATTAAGAGGAATATCAATACCCACAACATTCCAAAAATCTGTAGCGGAATCACACTTAAATAAAACATGTGAGATTGTTTCCAACTCTTTCCCACACAATTTGCAGCGGTCCTCCACGTTCATTCCTCTGTTCCGAAGTTGTGAACCCACCGCACACTACAAGAAAACAGGCAAATTGTGACTACAATTTGCGACCAAAAG
>OVAP01003185.1:0-17274 GCA_900406295.1 Aurinia saxatilis
GTTTTTGCGACAAATCGTGCCCTCGCAAATACTTTGTTTTCTTGTAGTGAATATACAATTCATTAGATTGTTAATTATAATGAGTCACCTTGTGTGAAATCTACCTAGGGCTTAACAGGTGGCTTAATAAGACGTCATATAAGTTTTCATTATTAGGTTGATAATGATAATGAGCTTTCATCATATGAGCTTTCGTCTTATATGATAATGATAATGAGTTTTTGTTATATGAGCTTTTGTCAATATATGATTCATTAGGTTGTTAATGATAATGATAATGAGTTTTTGTTAACTTACGTTGATATATGTGTTTTTTTATAAGTTGTAGATTTCTAAAATCTTATGTATACCTATGGTATTCTCAAAGTTGTGTTTCATGAGTAAATTGATAGAGAATCTCAGTTCCAATAACAAGAGATTTAAAAAAAATCAGAGAATCAATGATTACTAAACTTTTCCAATAACAAAAGATTTTAAGTGGGATTTTAAAATCATAGAACCAATAACAAAGGATTCTACAAAAAATTTAAGAATCCATGAACAAATAACAATGAATTCTAAAAATTCTAAAAATCTTTTAAAATCCATCTCCCAATAACCCCCTTAAATCAGAATGAGATACCTCGTGACGCGCGGCGATTAATCAAGTCAATTCCGCGAACTGAGCTTGAATCGCAGCGTGATGCTCCTCCGCCAAACGCTTCGCGACATCCCATTCTTCGGCCATCGCATTGACCTTCGCCGCCGTCACGTCGAGTCTCGACTCCTCCGTATAGTGTTGTTCCATCGATCGTGTAGCTATTGGCATCTTCCAACGTTGCTCACCGCACCAAATTGATAAGATTCAGTTACAAGTCGCCATTGTTGTAGACTCAAGAAGCTCTTCTTATTATTGATTATCAAAAATGTATACAAATGTTGGATAAGATTGTACACACAGCTACCCAAGTTTTTGAATGCCTTCTACAATTGAGTAATCACTACTATTTATACTTGTCACTCCCATCTCTTCCTTCTTCAGCTGTAACAATCAACTTCAGTTTGAGGCCACGTCATCTTCCTTCTCCGCACTACTCTGTTTCTCCTCTGTATTTCTCTTCCTCTCCCTTCTCACATAACTTCTGCAGGGCTTATCATCATGTCACTGATTTCTTCAATAGACAACACCACATATGTGAATTTTTCCATCATAGTACGAAGGATCTTCTCCTCATCTCGTTTGAGATCGCCATTACTCTTCCAAAGTAGCGTCAATGTTTTCATCAGCCTTCACTGCGAGAACTTCAAAATATTTCCTTAGAGTTTGGAGAAGAGACCACTTCACTCCTTCATAGCCTCCAAACGTTCTATTCATTGAATCAAAGATGATCTTAGACATTTTGCGATCCCAAATATGCTCAAACACCACCAGGTCAATGGCTTGAAACAGATAGTGCTTCACCTTATGATCCTTCGTCTTGAGATTGTGGAGTTGTTTTGTTGCGCTACAGTCTTCTCGACTCCCTTTACCGCTTCAGTGTAGCCTTCGTCACCAGACTCCATAATCCCTTGGCGTGTAAGAAATTCTCCATCAATTCACTCCAATGATCGTAATGACCATTAGAGTGAGGAATTTTTATAAGTTTATTGTCGTCGCTCATCTCGTCTCTCTTTTTACTATTTTAAGTTTTTTTTTTTTTTTTGCTTTGATACATATGTAATTGTAAGCTCAAAGAAACACAAATTGCACTGAATGATCTAACTTATCTCATAGTCTTCTGATGCTTGTATAAAGAATACAACTAAAGCAAATAAACAACGAACACAAGCTCAACTACTACCTGTTAAATCGCTTAACTGAATTGACTCATTAAACTAGTGAAGACAAGTCTCTTATTCCTAAACTTGCTCAACAAAGACTGATAGATTTCACAAAGGCAAATGCATTCGGTAAACTCTTTTTACATAATCGAAGTATTTTTTGGAGACTAAGAACAAAAGAGAATAAAATTTCCATTTCCTTTCTTCAGTTATCTAATGGCCAATGGTAATGCTATAATAAACAGATTGTAACAAGTATATCACCAATCAATCGTTCTTGGTAAATGGTAACAAAAACAAAACTCATAATGAAAACAGATTCGAATTTCATCTTTGGCGTTCTAGCTTTTTACCTTTGGTTCACTTTCATATACAATCCCTGCTATAGAAAAAACCATCATCATACCAAAATGGAAATTATTCTAAATCAAACGGAGACTGTGGTTAGTCTCATGTTAGAGAGCACTGTCATACATTAAGAGTGTGTATGGTTGTTCCAGTGGTCATGCTGATAGTCTGATCAGGAACCAGCTCGACGTTTAAGCGCTGCAGAAAGACTGCCAGTGCAACAATTGCTTCCATCAATGCAAAGTACGATCACTTACACATTTTCTAGGCCCTCCCCAAAAAGGGTATGAATCTGGCGGAAAAAAAAATCATCGCTAGACTACCTAATCATATATTAATATTGATAAAAACATGTGGAGACTACTGAGTTTACTTGAAATCAGTGTTTGTTTCGTTAGGAATTCTGCCTTCTAAGTCAAATCGTTCAGCCAGAAATTCGTCAGCATTTTCCCATACCTTCGTAATAACAAAACATTAGAGAAATGTGGGAATGAATGTAATACTTTTACTGTGTCTAATGAGGTTTGACCAATCTCAACAAAACTCAAAACCATACTGAAAAGTTTGAACTGGTGATATTAAACCGCAAACCGGATATGAGACAGGAAAGGAAGATACCTGTACTGTGGAGGAACGGTGGATGTTATACACCGAAATCATAATGTCTTGTCCGGGATTGACCTTGTAGTCACCAGGAAGAATATCAGGAACTTGAGCTCTTCTAATCAAGACCTATACCAGGAAACAAAGCAATCAGGACATCCAGTTAATGAAAATTAGGGAAAATTAAGAGAGATGAGGTTCATTTCTTACAGGAGGATGAGGGTAGAGACGCATCGACTCATTTATACAATGAGTGATCTATTTTAAATCTTTTATATGCTCATAAGCCGGGTTTCTACCTGCTAAAACTCTGTCTACTTCTTCTTTAGGTTTGGCCAAAGCGGATGAATTCTATGCACATATAGAGTTCAAAGAAGCAAAAAGTTATATTCACAAATGAGGACTGAGAAGGTTCCTTCCTAGTGGCATAGGAAAGCAGAAAATACCAAAAGGTACCTTACTTAGGAGATAAATAGTCCAAGTGAGGGCAGATCCTGTTAGCGTATATTTGAGATTTGTTATTCTTCCCATATATTGTCCGTAATTAGTGCCGTATATTCTAGCTGTTGGCATAGTTATTGTGAGAATATTGTAATCTAAGGGAACACGCTTGTATCTCTTTGTATATAAGGCTATTAGCCTTGAGATGAATAAGTTTTCAGAGATTCCTCCTCTGTTCTCTTTTGTTCATGGTATCAGAGCCTAATAGCTGAAAAGAAAGATGAGAGATTAGAATTGGGGAAGCAGATAATGATCTCACCGAAGTATCAGCTTGCTGCGAATGAGAATCCAGGAGGGATTATCGCTCAAGTTTAATTTTAATGGTGACAATTTCGACGAATGGGCACAACCGATGAGAACAGCCCTTCGAGTGGAGAAAAAGTTTGGCTTTATTGATGGTTCGATCCAAAGACCAAATGAAGATGATGTTGAATACGAGGATTGGGTTTCAGCAAACTTCATGGTTGCTTTGTGGATCTTGAACACAATTGAACCAAAGGTGAGAAGAACCTTAAGGAATAAGGAGGAGCCACGAGAATTGTGGAATGAGATCAAGGACAGATTCTCTGAAGGGAATGGTCCCAGAATACAATAGATCAAGGCCGAACTTGCAGACTACAAGCAAGAGGGAAAGACCATAATCGATTATTATGGGAAGTTGCAAATGTTGTATGAAGATTTGATGAATTATGATCAGAGTCCAGAATGCAAGTGTGGAAAATGCACTTGTAACATTGGAGCACAACTTGAAAAGAACAGAGAAGAAGACATGATCCATTAGTTCCTTTTGGGACTTGATGAATCGGTATATGGAGGTGTGAGGACAACTATTTTCACCACTGATCCACTTCCAAACATAAACCAAGTGTACTCGAAGATCAAATCTGTTGAAAGATTGAAGAATGTTGTGAGAGGAAGAGAACAACAAGGAACACAAGCTGCCTTCGTTGTTAAGACTGGAGGAAAAGAATCAGACAATAAAGGACGTCTTGTGTGCACTGTGTGCAAAAAGACGGGACACCTTGCTGACACATGCTTTCAAGTCATCGGTCTTCCAGATTGGTGGAAGAGAGAGGGCGTGGTCGTGGTGGCATAGGTGTGGGAAGAGGACGCGACAGTAGGTGCAAAAGCTCATGATGCAGTAGCACGAGAAGGGAATGAGATGAGTTCTGAAGCTGAGGGTGCATGCTACACGGGTTTGACGAACGAACAGTGGAAAACTTTGATCAAGTTGCTTGATGATCAGAAGCAAACGCGTCTAACTGGTAAGTCCGAATCTCTTGAATGGGTTTTAGATACAGGAGCCTCAAATCATATGACAGGCTACAAAGAATTCTTGGTTGATTCGAAGTATATATTGTCATGTACTGTTGGTCTTCTGAATGGAAGCTCATCGATAGCGAAGGAGAAAGGAACTGTTGTGTTTGATGACCAGTTTAGTCTAAAAAATGTGTTGCTTGTGCCAGAGTTGCGATGCAATTTGATTTGAATATCACAGTTGATTAGAGATTCAGATTGGTTTATGATGGTGGATAACAGAGGTTGTGTTCTTCAGGACCGTATAACGAGGAACCTGACTGACGCGGGTGAGCTCAGGAATGAATTGTATTTCTTTCATCGGATGATGGAGTTTGCTGCGTTTCAAATGAATAAGGATGGAGCTGAAGAATCTTGGCATAAAAGGCTAGGACATCCATCGAATACTGTTTTCAAGTTGTTTCCTTCTTTTGGTAGTAAAAACAAAGATTTCTCCACTTGTGAGACTTGTCTTAAGGCCAAACAATGTAGAGAAAGCTTTCGTTTGAGTGATAATAAAAGTGAAGAAGTTTTTGGGTTAATACACTGCAATTTATGGGGGCCATATTGCGAGGCCAGTATTTGCAATGCTTATTATTTCTTGACTATCGTTGACAATCACTCAAGAGCAGTATGGGTTTACTTGTTGAATGACAAAGGACAAGTAAAACAGACTCTCCAAAATTTTATTGCCCTTGTTAAACGACAGTTTGATAAAGAGATGAAGGTGATAAGATCAGATAATGGAACCGAGTTCACTTGTATGACTTAAGAGTGGGCAACACAAGGAATTATACATCAAATTCCTTGTGTAGCAAGCCCACAACAGAATGGAAGAGTCGAAAGAAAGCATATACATCTCTTAAACGTAGCTCGAGCTCTGCTGTTTCAGTCATCACTACCGACTACGTTCTGGGGAGAGACAATATTAACGACTGCCTACTTGATAAATCGAACACCTTCAAGTGTGTTGAAGGAAAAAATGCCACATGAGATCATCTATGGAACATCTTCAAACTATGATAATCTTAGAGTTTTTGGATGCTTGGCGTTTGCACACAATAAAAAACGCAAGGGAGATAAATTTGAACCAAGGAGTAGAAAGTGTATCTTCATTGGTTATCCGTATGGTAAGAAGGGATGGACACTCTTCGACTTGGACCTTGAGGAAGTTTTTTGTGTCGAGGGATGTAGTCTTTGTAGAGGATACATTTCCACTGAAAAACGTATCAGCTAAGAATGTTTTTGATTGGGAAATGAGCAAGTAGGAAGACATAACACATGATGTTGAACAAGTTGTTCAATCTGACACGGAGCGTGCATTTGAGGGGATTGTTGCTGAGAATGCTACTGAAACTGCAACAATTCACATGGATGATGTTCTGGAGATTCAGATCGTGGAGACTGTAAAAGAAACATTGACGGAGACAAAAGTTGCAGTCAACATGGGAACAGTTTCAGAGAATGAAAACAGTGGAGATGCAGTCGACACGGGAACAGTTTCTGAGAATGAAAACAGGGGAGTTGCAGAGTTTGATAAAAATGAACCTGTGAAGAAGAAACTAACTGAAACTCCAACGGCGGAAGAGAGTCTAGGTCGAGGCAAGAGAGAAAGAAGGGAACCCGCAAAACTAAGAGATTATGTTTTACGGACAATGACAGAACAAGATGGAGAAAATGGAGAGGCTTGGGCAGAGATCCACGTTGATGGTGACTGTCCATATGCATTAGATATGTATCTTGATAGTGACAAGTTTTCGCCTCAACACAAAGCTTTCTTGGCTGCAATTACAGAAGGAACAAAACCGACCACATTTAGAGATGCGGTTACTCATCGTGTGTGGAGAAAAGGGATGCAAAAGGAGATAGATGTTATGGAAGTTAACCACACATGGGACATGACAGAATTACCGCCAGGTAAGAAAGTCATTGGATCAAAATGGGTGTTCAAGATAAAATACAAAGCCGATGGAACCATAGAACGGTATAAAGCGAGGTTAGTGGCTTTTGGAAATAGTCAAGTAGAAGGTGTTGACTATGATGAAACTTTTGCACCAGTAGTGAAGATGTCAACGGTGCGTTTGTTTCTTGATGTAGCAGCTGCAAGGAAATGGGATTTGCAACAAATGGATGTTCATAATGCCTTTTTACATGGAGACTTAGATGAAGAGGTGTACATGAGACCACCACCTGGATTTCGAGCACCTAATTCTCAGCTTGTGTGTCGGTTGAGAAAATCAA
Source organism: Aurinia saxatilis (assembly GCA_900406295.1). NCBI lineage: Eukaryota > Viridiplantae > Streptophyta > Magnoliopsida > Brassicales > Brassicaceae > Aurinia > Aurinia saxatilis. Next base: position 6,790 of record OVAP01003185.1, read on the forward strand.
TCTATGGCTTGGGTCAAGCCCCGAGGTGTTGGTTTGCTAAATTACGAGCGGCTTTAACTGAATACGGCTTTGTTGAATCATATTCGGATTATTCGTTATTCTCCATGCGGACTAAGACTAGTGAAACCTATGTCTTAGTCTATGTTGATGATCTAATCATTGGCGGAAATGATAAGAATAAAATTGAGAAGTTTAAGCATTACTTAGGAGAATGCTTTCATATGAAAGATCTTGGCCCCTTAAAGTATTTCTTGGGAATTGAAGTGGCACGACGAGATGATGGGATATTCTTGTGTCAACGAAAGTACACTCTTGACATCGTAAGTGAGGCAGGTTTGCTTGGATCGAGGCCAACCTTGATACCGATTGAACAACAACATCGACTTGCTTTGTCCACAAGTATGCTTATGGCTGATCCAGAACGATATAGGAGACTGGTCGGGAGATTGATTTACTTGCTAGCTACACAACCTGATCTTACCTATTCAGTGCACATCTTGTCACAATTTATGCAATCACCTCGTATAGATCATTGGGAAGCAGCTTTGCATACGGTGAGATATTTGAAAGGAACACCTGGTCAAGGCATCTTCTTAGCTGCTGATTGTGATCTTCGACTGCATGATTGGTGTGATTCTGACTGGGCAGGCTGTCCAGTGACTCGGAAGTCCGTTAGTTCTTGATTTGTTACGCTTGGAAACTCACCCGTGTCTTGGAAGACTAAGAAATAGGATGTTGAGGCAAGATCATCGCCAGAAGCTGAGTATCGTTGCATGTCACTCACTGTATGTGAACTGAAGTGGCTGCGTGGAGTGTTGATGGATTTGGGAGTGAAATTACAAGAGCCGATGGACCTACATTGTGATAATCAGGCGGCATTCTATATTGCTGCAAATCCGGTTTTTCACGAAAGAACGAAACACATTGAGGTGGATAGTCATTTGATTCGTAACACTATTCAAGATAAGCTCATAAGGACAAGAAAGGTTGGGTCTAACGAACAGCTTGCAGACATTTCATGAAAGCGCTTGGCAAGCGTGAGTTTGAGTATCTTGTTCCCAAGTTAGGCATGCGTAATCCGTATGCTCCAACTTGAGGGGGGGGGGGTGTTAGCGTATATTTGAGATTCGTTATTCTTCCCATATACTAGTCCGTAATTAGTGTCATATATTCTAGCTGTTAGCATAGTTATTGTGAGAATATTGTAACCTAAGGGGACACGCTTGTATCTCTTTATATATAAGGCTATTAGCCTTGAGATGAATAAGACATCAGAGATTCCTCCTCTGTTCTCTTTTATTCAGATCCAATGGTTTCATGACCCGCAACAAGCATTGAGAGAAGATCATCTCGTAACTGCACACTCGATACCTGCAAAACCACACAATCCAACATCAGCTTCAATTTGCTTATAAGATGAAGAAAATAAAGTAAAACCTTTTGTCTGCTTGCAAGCAAGAACTACAAGATACTTGGGTCAGCATAATTTATTCTTTCCCCATTCTCTTTCGACAATTTCTTTGCATTTAGCAATAAGGTCTTCAACGGTTTCCCTTATGAAAGTTACAACCTCTTCAGCTTTCACTTGTCTTGGGATTATCTTACACAATGCATCAATCTGAAAAACACAACCAAAGCCTATACATTTACCAGAATCGAAGTCCACCACAATCAACAAACTGGCCTTCCAGTATGGTAAAATATAAACAGCTTCAATCACGGGACTATTAGTAGCCAAGGAATCAAAATTGTAGTTAACATCGAGAGTCAACTGAGAAAACTTCTCAACAAGCCTCTCTCCAGAATCACAGACAAATAGATCTAGTGAAGTTACGGCACAACCGCTCTTTGTCTAGCCTAATATCCAATACCAAAATCACACATCGAAAAGTTTCAAATTGGTACTAACAAAGCCTCAATTCTCATCACCGAGAAGGTCAGAGACGCAGTCGAGCTTGGCCCATGAGCGGGATTATGATGGGTTGGTTTCGGGTTTGAATTAATTTGGGAGAGGGAAGACGAGTGGAGTTTGAAGTGAAGACTCCATTCATTAGCTCTCTTTCAAGGAAGGGGGCAAGAACAACGGTGCAGAAAACGGCGACGTTTTGTTAAAAAGTTTCAAAGCTAGGATTTGAATCGGATTCGGTTTGGTATTTAATATACTAGGTGGTGTCCGCGCTAAAACACAGAATAATTATTTAAAAATACATTTATAAGAAATTAGTCGAATTTAAAATGTTTTAATATTAGGCAAATATTCAACTTAAACCAAAGAAATGTAAATAACAACATAAAACTGAAAAACCAAACCTAATGCATAACATTCGCTTTTAAAAGATTGAAAAACCCTCCCATCAATTGTTAGGATTTCTTTAAAAATCTTAGGACCTCTCACGATATTAAACAACATTATTAGATGGTAAATTTGTCCACACACACTTGACACAAAAGTGATACGATCAATCACTCGACATCTCAAATTCCATTCTAATTTATTTGGAAAATCAACATACATGAGTTTTTTAGCCGTGTGAAAACACAACTTGAATATTTTGAAAGATGTGGTGAAAATTAATATTGTAAAATAACAAATAAACAGCTCTAAAGAAATGTCATTAAAAAGAAAAATAAAATAAACTAGAATTCATTAAACTGTTGAAATTCAAATTAAAAAAAAAAAAAAAACATATATGTCACCACCATCAATCATGCCTTATTTGAGTGTCCGATGACACTTCAAATATGGACAATGGCTAAGTTCGCAACGACTAGAAATGCATTCCCGAGTGAGTCAGTTTATGCGAATATGGACTATCTATTTTGGCGGATTCCAGATCCTGTGGATGGGACTGCCGTGTGGTTGGATAATAAGGGTAGTTATCCATGACTACTGTGGTTTATTTGGAAATCAAGGAATAATAAGGTTTTTCGAGGTGCTGAATTTGATTCAGCGGATTATTTCTTGCTGAGCGCGAATGTTTAACTTGGAAAGGGGCACGGTTAGATGATTTTTCCATCCAGATAGGGGCTTTGGTTGAGGCTCCTAGACAGACTGATTTGTATTTCCAATTTACGGTTCTTGGAAATCTTCTGATCTTATCTCGGGTCTGGGGTGGATCTATGGACATGGCGATCAGATCATTCTCCTTGGTGGTAGTGACACCCGGCGAAGTCTCTCACCTCTACATACAAAATTTGAGGCGCTAATTTTGGCCATACAAATACTCGAGGAGCATAATTTACCATGTTACAGCTTTCAGACAGATTCTTTGGAATTACTAGGCATTATCCAATCACCACAAGATTGGCCAGCTTTCGCTATACTTTTGGACGTTTTCAGTGAGCTTAAAAGACGGCTTTCTTCTTTCTCTCTGACGTATATCCGACGGACAACAAATACGAAGGTGGATTGTCTAGGACGTTCGGCACAAAATAGATCATTAAAATTTAATTATGTAAAGAATTGTCCACCTTTATGGGCACCCATTGAATTATTATGATTTATTAATGTATGGTTGTTAAAATAAAAATAAAAATAAACCGAACAAAACCAAACTAAACTAGACTTCTTAGTTCTTACAGACCGAACCTGACTAGAATTCTAGAAAATATCAGGATTCTGAAGGAACATAAGAGAATCTCCATTGGGAGGTTCTGAATTAAATTTCTTAGCTTTTTGGAAGAAAAGAAAAATAAAAAGAGAAATTTCTGAGCAAAAAAATCGAGAAGCGCTTCTCGAACGAGGACTTTCAGAACCCCTCTCAAGACCCCTACGTGTCAAGTTTGTGAGTGATTTTTATTTTTTTAATGAAAACATCAAATTTATTAAATAGGAAAAATTCTTCCGTCTCTCTCTCGAACAAGACCAAGAACCAAAAATTTTTTGATCGATATGTCAATGTTTGATTGATGCCTTTGATGTTGTCGATTTATATTCATCTGGGTATTGTTTGTTGCTCTTGATGTTTGATCTAATTCTAAGTTTTGTCCGGAATTCGAAAATTTTCGGTGAATACCCTTTTATTTCTCCGGCGGTGAAGTATTTTTGGGTTTGAAAGAAATTGAGGGAATTCAGCATCCAATACCCAACGAATTGAGGGATCGAAGAGCTGGTCTCATCAAAGCTCTCTCTATTGGTGAACTTTTTGATCTATCTCTCTGTTTTTTTCTTCGTCTAGGTTTGCATTTGTGTCTTTATGCTTGTTTTGTTCAATTGGGTTTGAGAAAAATCCAATCTTTTTTTGCTTTTCTTGTTTGTGTTGCTGGGATTTGACGATTCTGGATTTTATTTTTTCTTGCATATGCACAGAAGTTTTGCCTTCAATGTGACCCTGGTGAGTTACTTTGTTTTCTTCATATCTTAAGTCTTTGTATAGCCTTTTGTGTAGCATTGATTCTATCTCTGGTGTTATGGTTTGATTTCCAAGAGGTGCTCTTTGTTTAAGTTGTGTTGAGATTGTAGCTTTTTAGCGAGCTCTATATCTGTTTGTGAACCATATATAATAGTGGAGACTTTTAAGTTTTTGTGAGTTTCTGCATGTTTGCAACTAAGGTGTATTAGTTCTCTGCTTACAGTGTGATTTATGGCTTATCTATGTTATGTTTTACTTTGGTGCACATTTTGGATTTGTTGCTCGTGAAGCAGAGCTTGCATCAACTAAGAAACCGAGGAACATACATAAACCAGAAAGGTTGTTCTTTTGCCAAATATGTATCCTCCTTTCTTTGTTTTTCTTCTTTTCAGGTCTCCTTTAACAAAAAGACCATTGTTCCTGTAACAGAGACTCCAACCTGCTTCATCCATGTTATTAACAAGAGACATAAACACTTTAAAAATCGAGGATGATATCGCTGAGCCAAAGATATAGACATGAAAAACCAAAGTTTGTCAAACTCTTGTCATTAAGCTCCCAAATTCACTTGACTTTTAAAGTTGAATATGTTGTTAACTTGATCTTGTTGATAGGTTTAATTGTAATTTTATATTTCAATTTGTTTGTATATAATGTATATATGTTTAAATTTTCATGTAATGCAATATACTTCTGACTTTATAACATGTAATATGTTTATAAATTTTAACAAAAGAAATTATACTTAAAATAAAATAATTTCAAAATATTAATTTTAAGAACCCTTATGGATTCTACCAATGGAGGAGGAAAAAATTGCAAAATTTAGGGTTAAATTAAATATTAAAAAGAGTTTGTCACCGATGGAGATGGTTTAAGAAAACGGAGGCGGCTCTGGAACAGATCTAGCAGAGAGATATGGCAAATCCTTGTCGCCTCGCCGGCGTGAAAAGGTTGAGTAAGAAGAAGAAGATGAAGAAGAGGAAGGCAGATGAAGTGGAAGGACCAAGAAAGAGAGTAAGAATCACCATTACGCCCTCAGGCTTTGAGAAGATCACTGAAGACCTACTCATGGCAATCCTTGTGAAACTGCCGGCGAGAGAGGTGAGGAGGTTAGTGTGTGTCTCAAAGCTCTGGTATAACATCATCTTCTCTCCCTTTTTTACAAAGCTTTTCCTTGAATCTCCATCATCATCGAAACCACCGCGTCTGCTCGTGTCTCTTGTGAACCACAAATGCCCGCAAGACTATCTATTCCTCACGTCATCATTGCCACATGATCCCTCGGACACAACAGCTGTCTCGGTTGTAGACCTAGATCTGAAATTGCTGGGAATGGGAGGCTACTATGTGAATGCCCTCCGTGGCTTGCTCTGATACAAGTGTGCGAATCTGTAACCTCGCCACCAAGCAACGAGTGACCTTGCCCATTATGAGATCAAGACTTTTGGCTGAATCTAATGACAATATTTGGAACTATTTTGGATATGACCCTGTTTCTGATAAATTCAAAGTTCTTACCACAGTTTGGGAAGTTAAGAAAGGGGCAATAGCGAGATCAGAACATCAAATCTTTGTACTTGGTCCTGGAGCTTCATGGAGAAAGATCCAAAGCCATATTCCTCATCGTCCTTACTCGCAAGGGGTCTCCATTGACGGTGTTTTGTATTATGGAGCTTGGGTTGATAATAATAGATGTGTGCTTATGACCTTTGACTTGAGTTCTGAAGAGTTCGATTTGATTGAATTACCCGTTGAGGCTGGCATCGTTTGGGACATGAGACGTGCGAACCTCATCAACTACAGATGCAAGTTAGCTGTTTTTGACTACTCTCGACTTGGGGTTGATGCGAGCGTGGACCTATGGGTTATGGAAAATGCGAGGAATGGGAAGTGGTCAAACAAGACTCTCATCTTGCCTCTCTCCTGTATGAATTTTGTCTATGACGGTCGGGTGGATCAGTTGGGGATGCAATGCATGGGTCGGTGCGGTGAAGTTATGCTATCAAAGATACTTAACTCACCTAATAATCAACCAATACCAATTATCATTTATGATTTGAACAAGGAAAAAGTAACAAGAAGCCTTGTGGTAAATATACAAATCCATTGGTCGGTTGGAAAGCTCAAGGTTTATCAAATGGCTTTTTGGGAGGATGATACTGAGACCATTATGTATCTGGAGACCTAAATTTATATCCTTGTGTTTCAATCACTTGTTAGGTGACTTCTGCCTAAATGTATTAGAACAATAATGTGACTTAATATATGTTTCCTATTGTTTTAAATACCAGATATTTAACTATCTGAATAGCTAGTTTTATCGACAATTGGATTATATATATAAAAGAGGGGATTCATTGGACAACAAGGGGAAGAAGGTCTACGGACTTTTCATCTTGACCAGTAAAATTTAATTTAATAACTAGATGTTATATTATTATATATACTAGGATGTAAATCTACGCGTTACCGCATGGTATTCGAGTGCTAAATTTGATATTTCAATATTTCATGAATTATGCTTTCACCTATGTTTTTTCGTTTAAATAATTTTATATTTATAAAATTCATAAAATATGAGGTTATGAAGATTGGTTATCGATGTTATTATATTAAATATTTAAAATTCTATTTTTGTAGTTTTAAAAATAAAATATTAAATAATAACCGTTTTTTCTTTCGTACAAATTGTTCAGGAAGATTGAGATACTGGGAAACCAACCTAGTGCATAACATTCACTTTTAAAAGATTGAAAAACCCTCCCATCAATTGTCAGGATTTCTTTAAAAATCTTAGGATCTCTCACGATATTAAACAACATTATTAGATGGTAAATTTGTCCACACAGTTGACACAAAAGTGATACGATCAATCACTCGACATATCAAATCCCATTCTAATTTATTTGGGAAATCAACATACATGAGTTTCTTAGCCGTGTAAACACAACTTGAATATTTTGAAAGATGTGGTGAAAATTGATATTGTAAAATAACAAATAAACAGCTCTAAAGCACGAAGATAATGGAGAATTTAAAAAATACCATTTTTTGTGTAATCTGTTTTTTTTTTTTTTTTCAAAAAGATCATCCTTTTTATATAAATTAAATTACCATTTTAAATATTAAGAAATATCTTATAATGTTTTTTGGGGTTTAGGATTTAAATCCTAAACACCAAAAAGATCTTTATTCAAAAATCATTAAAATCTAAACCCTAAAACCTTAAACCTTAACCATATAAGGTTTTAACCCTAAACCATGGTTCCGTAAACGAACTCTAAATTTTAAAAAGTGGGAGATTGATAAAACTCGGGCAACTCTCACAGTGAGAGATTGATAAATTGAGCTCTGAATCGCAGTTAATATTTGTAGCGAAAAAAAGAAGATGAGATGACAACATTTGTGTATAAAAGAATTGTAGAGCAAAAAAATATAGCTTTATTTATATATTTTTATAACCATTTAATGATTATATGTTATTTATTATGATATTTATCATACATTGGACATGGTTAATACGATTTATTTTGTAGCGACCATATATTACGCAGAAATTAAGTAATAAACACAGTGATTCCCCGCGCAGAAAAATCTAAATAAGTCATGACTTTAGCTTTTTCCTTTTTTTTATATGATTTTATAGTCAAAATACTTGAATTTTAAAAGTTTTTTTTGCCAAATATTAACATATGAAAAAAATGATATAAGTAAGCAAGTAATATTCTTTAGTAAACAACCTTTTTGTCGTTAATGGGAATAATTTTGTTTTTGAACTTTTTTTTTATCGTTAATGAGTATACTTTTGTTTTTTTATCATTATGGGCTGTAGAGAATTTACAATGGACTTAAATGGGTTCAAAAAATGGTTTTTCAACTAAAATGTTTTGTTTGCCAACAACCTATGCATAAACTAACAAATAAACACAACGCTTCCCCACACGGAAAATCCAAATAATTCATGACTTTAGCTATATTTTTTCCTTTTCGTTTTCTTTTTCATATGATCTTATAGCCAAAACACTTCAATTTTGAAAGAAATTTTGCCAAATGATAACATATGCAAAAAGATTATATAAGTAAGTAAGTAACGTTGTTTCGTTTCACCTACCTACAAAACATATATAAATAAAGATGTGATTAAAATAATATTAATTGGCCAACTTTTTAGGTTGTCTAATTAAAAAAAGTTTTTTGCTAAAAATCTATACGAAAATTAACAAATAAACACAATGATTCTCCCCGTGGGGATCCAAATAATTCATGACTTTAGCATTTTTTTTCTTTTTGGTTTTTTTTTTATATGATCTTGTAGTAAAAATATTTGAATTTTAAAAGAGTTTTTGCCAAATAATAACGTATGCAAAAAGATGATATAAGTAAGCAAGTAACGTTGTTTGTTTTGCCTACTTACAAAACAATATAAATAAAAATGTAATAAAAATGTGATAAAAATGTTTATTAATTGGTCAAATTTTTTAGATTGTTCAGTTCAAAGTTTTTGTTTGTCAACAACCTGTAAGAAAATTAACAAATAAACACAGTAATTTCCGCACGGGAATCGAAATAATTCATGACTTTAGCTATTTAAGAATTTACCTTTAAACCCCAAAAAATTCTTTAATATATCACCTAGCTAGGTTATTTAATACCATATTGAACCAATATACAGAATTATTGAGTAAATAACATGGATTTATTTATGTGTTTTTAATAACCATTTAATGATTATATGTTATTTATTATTATAGTTATCATACGTTGGACAATGTTAATATTATTTATTTTGTAGCGACCATATGTTACACAAAAATTAACAAATAACCACCGTGATTCTCCGCGCGGAGTATCTAAATAATTCATGACTTTAATTTTTTTGCCTTTTTTATATATATAATTTTATAGTCAAAACACTTGATTTTTAATATATCACCTAGCTAGGTTATTTAATACCATATTTAACCAATATAGAGAATTATTGAGTAAAATAACATGGATTTATTTATGTATTTTAATAACCATTTAATGATTATATGTTATTTATTATTATAGTTATCATACGTTGGACAATGTTAATACTATTTATTTTGTAGCGACCATATGTTACATAAAAATTAACAAATAACCACCGTGATTCTCCGCGCGGAGTATCCAAATAATTCAGGACTTTAGTTTTTTTTGCCTTTTTATATACGATTTTATAATCAAAACACTTGATTTTAAAAAGAGTTTTCGAAAATAACAACATATGGAAAAAGATTATATAAGTAAGCAAGTGATGTTCTGTAGTGAAAAAACATTTTTTATCGTTAATGAATTCGTTAATGAATTACTTTTTTAATAATTTTTATTATCATTATGGGCCGTAGAAAAGTTAAAATGAGCTAAACGGGTTCAACAAAATGGTTGTTCAATTAAAAGTTTTTTTTAATCAAACTATTGCTTTTAAGTAAAAATAAAAGATAAATGTAATTTTTCCTAGAAAATAAATGTAATTTTTTCTAAACGTTTTCCTCCCTATTTTAGTGGGCCGTAGAGAAATTAGAAGGGATTTTAATGACATGTCACACATCTAATAGTATTACGACACATAATATTTTTATAATCAATTTTATCGAAAAAAAAACAGTAGAATTATTGTAAGCTCGATACCTAGGATTTTTCCACTCACAAATATATATAAGATTTGAAACAATAAATATATTTTTATTATTATTAAAATGTATTTTATGTATATGTAAATGCGTTTAGGTTTGCACATACCACTTTGGGATTTACTTCAAGTTCAGTGTGGTATGAAAACTACATCACCTAATTAATATGAAATGTTCTCGGTTTAAATCTACTAAATTTTAGTTTCGAGCGATTGTTATGGTTGCTTTGCTTGTTAATATATATGAGAACATTCCTGTTCTTTGGTCTCTGTAAAATTCATCGTACGCACATTTGGGTGAATTAACGTTATCACACGCATATTGTTTCGACCCAATTATTTGGTTCGTTCGAGTCGAGTTTAAGAAAATAAGAGCAACATAAAGTCATGTCTGAAGGTCTCTATACATACATGACTAGAAATCAGATATAACTGAAGGAAAGTTGTCCTGAAATCACACTGTATGACTCAAACATG
>OVAP01003186.1:0-13882 GCA_900406295.1 Aurinia saxatilis
TATGTTTATAAAATTTTAAATTTTAAAATAAAATAATATCAGAGAGAAAAATATATATATAGTTCAGAAACTCTGAGGGATTCTCACCAATGGAGGAAATTTTTTTGGCATATTGAAAGTGAGTTTCTTAACTTAATTGGATAATACATATTAATACTAAAAAATAGTTCAGAAACCCTTTGGGGTTCTGACCAATGGAGATGGTCAGCTTTCCTATACGTCGCGCCAAGGTCCCGCTCTCCATCTTTTCTTTTTCTTTTCTTAATCTATACTATTATATACTATATGAAATTTAGTTCTCTCTATATTAACTATTTTGCCATTAAATTTTAATGACTATTTCCTTAAAAAAAAAGTCCTTAGTATCCGACTGGTGATTGAATATATGGAAAAAATATATCCCTGATAGTGACTATTTCTTAAGATTAACGTTGGATTAACTTTCTAGGGCTTGTTGTTCATGTAGACTCACGTTCTTCTTTTTCTTTCTTTTCAGACTGAACTATGGGACACGGTAGGCTAAATCGATTTACAGGGGAACTTGAAGATGGCAATCGTGTTGATACGTTCGGGTCGCTAGGTTATTAATAATTGATTTATATTGTACATTATGTCATCAACGTAGACGTTTTTTGTGTTTGTTAAAGCTTCTGATTTTGGTTATTCTTGCAGATTGAATAATATGGAGTGCTCTATTCTTGCGAGTTTTTTTCTTCTTGAGGTATATGAATACACGATGTTCATTGTTTGGTGAGTTTCTTATCATGTATAAATATCTATTTTTGTGCATATAGGTCTTGGTTCCATTGTGAAAAATTGCACTTCAAGATAGGTTGGGTGATCACATATGTCTAGGGTTAAATTGTTTTGCATGGATATAATCGTGTCGTATGATATCATATATTTAGATCGCTGTTTTGGTTTTCTTATCGTGTATATATATGGTTTTTGTGTTTGTTGTTGTTTCTTATTTGTCATGCATGGATACAATCATATCATATCATGTATTTAGATCGATATCCTGGTTTTCTTATTGTATATATAGATCGTTTTTGTGTTTGTTAAAACTTCTGATTTTGTTATTCTTGCAGATTGAAAAAATATGAGTTCTTGCGAGTTTTAATCTTCTTGACGTATATGAATACATGAGATTCGTACGTGTTAAATTTAACTTCTGATCTTGGTTATTCTTGCAGATTCTTCTTGAGGTATATGAACACACGAGATTCGTACGTGTTACATTTAACTTCTGATCTTGGTTATTCTTGCAGATTGAATAGTATAGAGAACTCTATTCTTGCGAGTTTTATTCTTCTTGAGATATATGGATACATGAAATTTGTACGTATTGAATTTATAATGTTTATGGTTTGTTGAATTTGTGATTTATGGTGTGTTGAATTTATGTATTCTCTATTTGTTGAATATTTTGTTTTGTGGTATAAAAGTTATTCAGTGTATATGGATTTTCGTATATGTACGATGGATAAACATTAATTAACCATGCGTGTAGTGTGTTATGTTTTGAAGTTTTGTGTTTTGTTCTATTGATATTTCGTGGGTTGTTGTGGAGAAATTAATTTATGCGATTTTTGCTATGTTTGTTTCAATTGTGTATTTTCTAATGTTTGTGGAGAAATTAATTTATGCCATTTTCCTATGTTTGTTTCAATTGTGGATTTTACAATGTTTTGACTCCACTTTGAGATTTATTGTTCTCTTAAATAGTCTTTGTCTTTATTTTGCATCGAGAGATAGTCGTCTCGGTTCGTGACTAAAAGATGGTCCCTTTGTCTTCTTTGACTCCGGATGGTGAGAAGCTGATATGTGTGAAAATTTTGAACTATTGGTATCATCGTGATGAGGCTAATCGGTTGTCCGTGGAGATGATATTGTCCGATAAACATGTAAGCTGGGATTAGTTTTTTGTTTTGTTTGATTATTAGTAGAATGTTTTTTCTTGGCTGAATTGACTAGTGTTTAGGGTCTTCATATCCATGACTCTATTTGGAATCCAAATATTCGTTCAAACGAGCGATTTTTGGTTTTAGGAGAGTGGATTCAGGTATGGAATTTTCAGTGCCTCTCTAACAGAGCATATGCCGGCCGTTCTCCTGTTACTACTACGGATCATGATTACATGATTCGGTTCACTTCTTCAACTGTGATTACCGAAAGTCATGATTTGTCGTCTTCTTTGTTTTATAAATTCGTTGAGTTTGGGATGATCTGTACTAAAACTGTTAGTCTCTTCTGTTTTTTTTTTGTAAGTTTTATTTATGTATACATATATACGTATTGCAAAACTTTGCTAATGTTTATTTCAGATATAGTTTACGAATAAAATTGTGCAGATTTGCTTGGTGTGGTTGTCAATGTCTCTTCCATATGGAGTGTTAATCTCATAGATCACGATTTCCCACTTGATGATTTGAGATTCGATCTTCAGGATAGCGAGTAGGTGTTGATCATGGTTATGGTTGTTTTGTGCTATATTGACTTACCTGATTTGTCTCCCAAACATTCTAATAGTTAAATGGTTTCAGAGGCACATGCGTTAGATGCCGGGTTTATGGTGGACGGACTCACTATATTAGTCGGGTTTGGCATTCGTTGGATGGTTTACCTATGGTTTGCATTTTTAGATGGTGGAAGTTCATCGATTCTGGTGAAGGTTGGTTTTGTATTTTATTTTTGAACGATTGTGGAAGTTCGTCAAAAATGTGTGGAGTTTGATTTAATTTGTTGTTTCTTGGTTTGATCGATGGTGTAGAGATGATCGCACAACCAGCTACTGAGTTTAGCACTATCTATATTAACGAGAGAGGTAGCGAGTTTGATTCATTCCGGTCAAGGTATGAATTATTTTATTTTGACTTTTTAAAATGATGTTGGTTTTGATGAGATGAATTTTGACTTTACCGATACGATTTTTTTAAAATTATTTTTGTTCACAGGTTATCTGGCGGTGATACTCGAGGCAATCATTAATCTCAAATGAGCAAAAGAAGGATAAATAAACATTACCTTAACGGATTGAACTCATTCTTCTACAAAGTGGTGTCTGCTCTTGAAAAATTTAATGTTCCGAAATAAAAATGTTTGAGATTGGAATAATGTGATTTTAATTGTTCTGTTTACTGCCAATATGTGAGTTCAAGGATTGTTGCACTGTTGATTTAAGATCGTGACATTTGATGTTATGCTATTGCAATTTATGAGATTGAAAACATTTGGATAGATCTGGCTGAGTGACATTATGGTTGTTTTTTTGTTTGGTTAACAACAATTCCGGATTATCTTCGAGAAAAAAAAAATGCGAGGCAGAATAATTTGTATTAAGAAATTTTGATTTAATGGTTGGAGAAGATGAGGTAATGGTTTGTACTTTTAAATAATATTATAATTAGATTATAATTTTTGCTGAAGTTGTATGAAATGGTTTTATAATTTTATCATTTACCTCAGTTAAGTTTATGATTTCTTTATATTTGAAATTTTTATATTCATAGTAATAATATCTAAAATTTTAATCATTTACCTCAGTTAAGTTTATGATTTCTTTATATCTGATATTTTTATATTCATAGTAATATTATCTAATAAATCTAAAAAAACATGAAATCATAATTTTTATATACATATGAATTTTTTTATTTTTGTATAGCTTTAAAAAATTATCGAGAAAACATTAAACATAAAATATTCGAATTATTTACTCCGGGCTACTACTATAATTTGAATCCTTAAATCACAAAGTATAAAAATATTAGTGTTTGTCACCTTAATCATTAAACCCTTTGATTGTGAACTATTAAACCCTTAGATTATGAACTATATTAAAATGTATAATAATTCCCAAAAAAGTAAAGTTTTTTTCTCTGAAATGATTATGGATACACATGCACGTCAGTTGTCAAGACTGAATATCTGCTGCATCTTTCTACTCTCAAGAAAATGCTTTTTTATCTTTCCAAAGAAAATCAATAGTAGTGTTATTACCATTTCCCAGATCTTCTCATTACTCTTTCCGAGTAAAATTACAACCTTTCCAACTTCTAAATCCTATCTCTTCGAAACTTCTTTGTTTGAACTTTTCTCCTCCATCTTTTCCCCAATGGATCTCCCTTATGATGAAAATAAGCTTCCGGCTGTCGATTTTAAGATGCTAGAGATCTCGGATTCTGGAGGCCCATCTTTGCTCAAGTTCTCAATGAGTGGATGGAGCATTTTGACAACAATCAGCCTGAAAGATGGTTGATTGTTGCTGATGAAATGGTTAGTGTCGCTATTATTTAGATCTATATGTGTCAATTTTATTTTAGATCTGCATGGTTATCGAGCATTTCGAATTTGTGTTTGAGTCATAATTATGCAAATGTATTTTGTTTTGAATTTAGGGGAATTGAATTTCTGCTACGATTAAAAATCAGTGCTTGGCCCCCTTCGAGGATGCTTTCTTTCAAGATGAGTGGTATAGGGTTGAAGATTTCGAAGTAACCACTAAACTTTATGCGAAGAAATTTACCGAGCATAGTCTCCACATTATTATCAATAACAAGACCGTGGTTGAAAAGTGTGATCCTCCACCCGAAAGACCTCACGAGCATTTCCAAGAAATCAAAAAATTGCTTGACGGATCAGTTTATCAGCAAATGAAAATCGGTGAGTTGCCTTGTGATGACGAGTTTATACTTCTTATTTTTTGTTTGATAATTCGATAATATATCAGATGATCCATGTGCTTTTTGTAAATTTTCTGGCTTAGTTGATTTTGTTGGAAGCGTCCTCGAGGTTAATTGGAGAGAGGAAGACGTTCTTCGCTTCACACTCGGGGATCTATTGTAAGTAGATTTATATATGTTAAAATTCTAAGAATTGTAACTAAATTTATATATGTTAAAATTCTAAGAATCGATTGTTAAATTTAGTCACTATGTTGTTTGTAGTGGTAATAAGATCAAATGTAGAGCTGTTGGTTTTCTTGCGGATGAATTTGAGATAATGTGGATCACTTCTCCAAAGAGACATGCGAATGCGAATCCATATGAAGCTGCTGGATTTGGCGATAATGAAAAAAAGGCGTCATTTGTGTACTCAAATTCTGGGATTTAGTCGAAGAAGATGGTAATTTGTTTTCTGATGCTTTTTTATTAACATTCTAACATCATGATAGAACCCTTACTTAGTTTTTCATATATGATCCTCTCTATTTAGGTGAATTTATCTTGGAAGGTGAATCTGCCTACTCTATGCTAAAATTTGATACTAAGAATGTGAATGCTGTCGAGGAGTGTCGGTTCCAGTAAGTAAAACACCTTCAAACTATATTCACATCACAAGTTCATAAAGGAACTTCGTTATTACAAATCATACTAACAATGCCTTTTTGTTTCTGTTTTTATGCAGCAATGAATTCTGGAACTTCATGGAAAATGTGAGAGATGAATATGACCATATCATAAGTTGGTCACATAACGAAATCCCTAACCCTCCTCCTGCATGATTAAATATTGAAGAGCTTGGTTACTAATCATCCTTTTCAAATTTTAATCGGAAACAAATAGATTCTTATTTCGGCTGTCCTTTTTCCTTTATGGACAAAGTAACTTATCAACTCTACGAGATGCTACTATTTTGTGTGTCGTCGGTGTCTTGGAGTTTGGTTTTAAAACAATTTGCTTCATTAAAGATCGTACCTTATTTTATTTTCTTGACTACTTGCTTGAACAAATTTGAAATTTAACCACTGAAACAAGAATAACTTAATCACATTTAATTATGATTTACTTATCTACACAAATACAAATTGTTAAAGAATTGGATTAAAACAATATGTAAAAATAAATATCACCCGCGCAGAGCAAATTAATCAAAAGAAATAAGAAAACACCATTTATATCATATTGAGTCCTATTAAATGTTATTTGGTTAATGATATTTTAATGATATTGAGTCTCTTTAGACATGTTGTTTTAAATTATTAAATTATTGATATTTTAATTTTATTCTCAATTTAACTACCATAAAAAATACCATTTATATCATTCGTTTTACAAAAAAATTCTCTAAAATGTACATGTATGATTAAATCGAAAAAATGGATTTAGCTAAAAAATTTATCTTCAATTAGAAATGATTGATTAATGCATATTTAATTCATGTTTATAATCATCCGATTAATAATATCGGATAATCTTGAATTATTATGGGTTGTTAGGTTAATATGTTTTTGTGTCTATATAAGTAACCCTAGAATCTTTTTGATTTTCATGTTGGTTATACTTTCGAAGGGGTCCGAGTTCAACATGTCTGGTTCGTTCGTGTGTTTTATTTCTTCTTATATTATTGAATTAATGGATTACGGTATTTATTATAAGATCGTATTTGATATATAGATTTATATATGCAGACTATCTCGATCACAATGATCTGAAAGACGTGCTTTTGGAATTCGATCGAGTTGGTATCATGTATCGCGACCAGAAATCAAATATACCTTCTTCTGAGATCGAATATCGTCTACATGATATGGCTATGTTTAGACACTATGGATATCCAGAGTTTTGTATAACTATTATGTGTAATCCTGATTGGCCTGAGATCCAACGCAGGATCGAGTGTCCGAATTCACCATCCGATAATTTATTTTTTATATTCCATCATGTTTTCAAACAAAAAGTAAACACTTTGATGGATGATTTGATTCGGGATTCGTTACTCGGTGAAGTTGCTGCTGGTATGTTTATAATATTATTACTATTGTTATAATTTTTAAAAAAATAAAATAAAGTGTTCTAATCATCTCTACAAATTTGATGTTTTATGTAGCTTCGTATAGGATTCAGTTTACTCCGTACGGTTTGCCAGTTGCTCGAATCATTCTTTCGCTGAAAAATGAGACAAACTATTCTACCTTATCTAGAATTGATGGTATTCTTGCTGCTGAGATTCCTGACGTGAGTGAAACACCACAACTTCACAAATTGGTTGCATGTTTTATGGTAAACGAACCATGTGATCATCCACGTTCGGATGGTATCTGTTTTGATGGTTATGATTGTGGATATTGTTTTCCAAATAAATTTACAGCTGAGACACATATTGATGATTCTGGTTGTCTTACTTTGATGAGACGTATTGATAATAGGAGAGTGATTAAAAGTGGACGTGCATGTGACAACCATCATGTTATTCCGTACAATGCCAAACTATTGCTTCATTACCAAACATATGTTAGGGTGCATTTTTGCGATTGTGGTCCGTCTGTGAGAGAGATTTTCCAGAACTGCAAAGCTGCTTCTAGAGAATTCGTAGTTTATTTATTTATTTTTATTTTGCTAATTGTTACTATCTAAATATTTGAATTCCTCTATTGTTTTCAGGACTTCTGTTTTATCGAGACAAATTTGGAGAAGTCTAGGCTTTGCAGAAGGTTTTTGGACATTCATACTGGTTATGCTGCCTTTCCATCTTCCGAATGATACTGAGCTTGGTGGAGTTGTCCCATTCTCTAAATTTACGGCATGGATGTTACATAACAAGAGCTGTATTGAGTCTAGAAAGCTCACATATTCAGAGTTTGCAACTAAATTCGAGTGGTGTGAAGGTTTGGGTGAATGAAAACCCCGTCAGTACGGAGATGTTGTTGGTCAGATCAATTATGTTCATCCCACGTGTGGTGAAATTGATTACCTCATATTGTTGCTTATCACACAGAGGGGTGCTTCATGTTTCGAAGATTTGCATACCGTCGATGAATATCATTATTCAACATCCAAAGAGGCATGTCTAGCGTTAAGATTGCTCGATGAGAGTACAATTAATATTTTTAAAAAGTTGTTTTTCGGGTTTTGTTTAAGATTTTTTCTTCGATTTGTGAACTCTTTGACATTTAAAATTATATTATTATGAGTGCTTTTTTAAAAAAGTAAATTATTACGAGTGTTTTTATAAATTAAGAGATGCGAAATTCGCTAGAAATATTCAATTTTCTTTAAGAGATACCTCAATTTTTTAACATAATGATTTTTTAACATAATGAAGTGAATATTCTCTACGAATATCTTATAATGGTTGAGGGATCTTATCTCCCTATAAAAATAATAATTCGTTAGGTAAACACGGAAATTTTATGAATTCTAGGTTTTTTTCTTCATGGCTAAATACAAGATGATTTTAGAATTAAATCATACACGTAGTTTCCAAATCATACGTGTTAGAGTTGTTCGGCTGTGGATTCTACCTTGCCCATATTATTCTACCCCTGTTATGCACTTGATCCTTATGGATGAGATGGTATTTGTTTGTTTTTTTCTAATTTATCTTCAGGAATTTGGTGTTTATATTATTTACTATTGATGATGGATGGTAACTTAATTTTTATAGGGTTCAATGATAGAAGCTAATATCTGTCGTGGTGTTTACCAACGTTATTTAGGGCACATTGAACAGCACATAACTTATGAGATAAGAAATTTTTTAATGTCTCACGTTCCCGGTCTGATCTCTCTTACCAGTAATTCCGAAAGGATTTATTTTGTGAATGGAACGATTGTAACAAGAATGGCACTTCGTTCTCGGTGAACTTCGATTCAATACATGTCTTTTAGTAGAATTTTGAGAAATTCTATTAGAGATATTTCCGGTGTAGGTAATGAAATTTTGTGACAGAAAATTACAACTAACTTTATTCTTTTTATAAATCTTCTAATTGTATTAATCTTATGAAGTTCATGTTATTGGTGCAATTATTGGACTTCGAGTGGAAGGGCATCGTTGTGTGACTTATATTCGAAATTTTCGGTGGGTTAAAAAAATAATCATTAAGATTATTGGTTTTGTTTATGTATTTAAAAAGTTTTATTAACTATTGAGTCCTAAAATGTTTTATGTGATGTCTATTCATATCTCAGTAATATTGAAATTGAGTGATGGATGGTTGATGCTTATTTCGATCAAGCCACTGCGCTATGGAATCTTCGAGAAGATGATTATGTGATCTGTGCATTTAGATTTTGGCATGTAGTTAACGATGATGCAGGTGAACGTCTATACTTTTCTTATATTATTTTATATACCTATATCACATATCTGACATTTTTGTTTTACTAAACAATTATGAACCGTTTTTTAGAACCGTTTGATGGGTGCTCTGAGATCGTTGAAAATTCTTGGACTCGCGAGGCTATTGATTTCAAGAAAAGATTTATGTTGGAAGATTAAACAAAAATTGTTACTTTTAGACAAAAAACGGAGTTTGTGTTCAAGTTTGCTAGATGTTTATAATAAATTTTAAAAACATATTAAATGGATTTTCTAAAATAGTATTTAATTTGTGCATTTAAAAATTAAAATGTTGATTACAAAATTGATTCAATATTAATAAAAAATTAAATAAATGGGAGATAATTATATACTAAATACATTATAGATAGACGTATTAAGATTCTTCCTTACATTTGAACATTTGTAAATATCAAAACAGCTATTTGTATATTTATATATTCGTAAAAACAAATAATCAATATGTATATATATATATATATATATAATATATATATATATATATATATATACACGTTATTATCTTCTCGAAAAATCTTTGTAGCATATTTGTATATATCAAATTTGTATATATTAAAAATTGCTAATAACTCGCAGAAAGGAATATTAATATAAAATAACTCGCAAAAAAGAATAAAATATTAATATATTAATATATGATATATATATCTTTAAAAATTATAAAAAGAAGGTATATTAATATGTTAATATTACCTAAAGTGAGATTCTGTGTATATTGTTAGATGTAATGTTATAATATTTATACTTATGTTATTGTGATAATAGACAGCTACAAGATTTGTGTGTTTAGACTATTGTTATTATCGTCTATGTGCTGCACTCTTTTTGTAATCGTCATCGACGTCTTCGCTGTCAACAGGTAAACAAACTTCATATATTAAATCTTAAATTTTAATATAAACATATATGTTACCCATGAATATATTTTGTGTTCTTCTATTGATGTCTAATTCTAATTGTTTAGGTTGATTACCAATGTCTGCCTTTCGTGTACGTATCTTTGGACAACTAGTCCGTTTATTTGTTGAGGTGTATGATTATGAAGAAAAAGAAATTCGTTTATGTTCGCTGATACTGAGGTAATATTAAGTTTCCACGATTCTGTTTGTTAGTTTAGGGTGGTTGATTAGATTTATGTTTGTATTGAAAAATAATAATTTAACTAGGGTGATCGTATGGAGGCTAAAATAAGGAGTTATTTGTTTCACAAATATGATGTTCTATTGCTAGAAGAACAGTGGTATGTATTTCGCGTTTCGAAGTGGCAAATCGACCATCGAATATAAAATTGGCGGAGCATCTATACCACATCTTTTTTTTGAATGATACACGTGTTAGGTTGATTGGTGATGCACCACCATCAAGAATGTTTTCGTTTGTTTCCATTTCCAGCATCCTCGATAGAGGTGCTCTGCGATAAACAACCGTTGGTAAGTATGTTGTGCATTATCCATGATCTTCATTATTTTTGATAGATTGTATGATCTAAAATCTTACTTTTAGAGTTGTGATTGGATTTCTGGCAGATGTTTTCGGTGTCCTATGTGTTGTCTACAAGTTAGAAACTTTTCCGAAGTTTTGGGTGGGATTTAATGATTTTCCTCCCTCAAAAAGCATTTGTTTTGTTTTACAGGTTATCGGGTGAGTAGTTTTTTTTTTTTTGGCAGACCTGCCTTTTGGTGATGTATGATATGTGTAATAATCTTTTAATGAGATTGTGATTGTACTATGCAGAGGTGGTAAAATAACATGTATGGCCAAAGAAAATATAGCAAGCAGTTTTTTATTAATGTGGCTTGTTCAGCCTTCTTGCAAGAGGGTAGTTGTGTCTTGTGTTTTTTGGGACATCGATGAGTTTCGAGGTACTGCTGTATTGGTTATTTTTATCACATAATTTTTTTATTATACATCAATACTTTGTGTATGTGGTGAATTTGCGGGGTTTAATAACTTATCAAGAATATTTTTTTTTTTTATGTTCGAAGGTGATGTAATTTTATCAGCCAAACATGCTTACTCTGATATTATTTTTGGTCCTGACGTTCCTGATCTGTAAGCCATTAAGCATGCATATGTTTTTGTTTTTGAGAAGTTTGATAATTATCTATACAATTTATCTGGTCTTGATTTGGTTAATTCTTAGATTGTATGGTATGTGGACGAGTATCTATTCGACCAGAGGCGTCCACCTATTATGTGATGTTTATATTTATCTTACAAATGAACATGAACGTTTGTTTACTTCAGAAATTCGTTTTTAATTTTATTTGTTTATCTTATAAACAAGCAACTAGAATGGGCCTAATATAATTTCACTTTTCGTTTACAAATGTTTTTACAACGCATATTTAGATCATTATGATATATAATATATATATATATATATATATATTATAATACATTTAATATAGTTATTGCCATAACAATTTAAAAATATAAAGAATATCGATATATTTAAATAATAATCTAGATAAAATTAAGTGTTTTTAAATAAATACAAATTGGTAATTTGAAAATTTCTGAAGATTTGAAAATATCTTATATCTATGTATTTAGAAATAAATCTCGATTTTTTTTCTATTTTAAGAGCAATTTGATAATTACATAATTTCTGAAGATTTTAAAAATATTCGGTATCTATATATTTGGAAAAAATATGGACATTATTCTGTACAATTTATATATTCGTTTTTTTCGCCCTCATCGTATTGGGTATTATATTATATATTAATTGATTATTGTATTTTTATAAATATAAAATGATATTTGGACAAATTATTGGAGATTTGGACATATCAATATCTGCAAATTTTTATTATATTTAGTATTAACTATTATAATATTAAAGGCTTTATATTTATAGATATAAATTATACTCCTGTATATATATGATACACCTTATCTTATAGAAAGCATCTTTTCAGAGATTTGAGAAGGTGGGTTCCGAATTCTGATCCTACAATCTGATACCATGAAGCATGGAAGTTTAAAACCTCGACGACAAATTTCGAAAAGTACGTATCTTCTTGATAATATTTTGTGTGTTTGTTTCGTTTTATGTAATATAGTTTGAGCCACCTATAACACGAGGTTTATGTGTTTGTTTGTTTAACTAGGTGGATGTGGGCGTCTCTCTCAAGTTTTCCTAAACCGTCACTGAAATACCATCATTTATCACGTTTGAAAAGGATTTAAATCCTAAAGAATAGACGAGGAATGTTGGAAGGAGAAGCAAACAATATATGTGAGATTGTTTATCACTATATATATATATATATATATATATGTATATTTTAATTTGTGATTTTTGATTATATGTTTTTGTTGTATTTTGTATAAAGAATACTTTTAAAATGCTGTTATAGATCCGGAACTCTTGCCCTTTACTTCTGAGTTTGGGGAAATTGCTTGCTATGTCGCAACAGACTCCGAGTCTGAAACTGGGGGGATGATCGACGTTGTAATGATTTTGAAGACGATGAAGAACCCCTTGATAGTGGCAAACCTTTCTATTCTTCCTCTGTGTTAGGAAATACGGTGCTTCGCAATGGTAGATAATATAACATGTTTTATTTATTTGTAGTTTCTTCGAGTGTTACTAATTCATAATTTTTTTTTAGGTTACAATGATCAGGGAGACCCTGATTCGCTTTGTGATAATTGTCAAGCTTATATGTGGTTTTATGAACGTTCAAATAAGAGATCTGGGACTAAAAAACCATCTTTTTGTTGTGTTGTCGCAAAGGAAAAGTAAAATTGCCTTTCCTTAGGACACCTCCAAATATGCTTCTAACGCTGTTATATGCTAGAGATGAGCTTAGGCGGCATTTTAGAGACTTTATTAGGGCATATAACATGATGTTATCATGTACTTTGCTTGGAGGGAAGGTTAATAACTCCATAAACAACGGAAAAGGACCTTATCTTTTTCAGTTGTGCGGAGAAAACTATCATCGTATTGGTGATATTCTACCTAAGCCTGGACATAATCCANTGTATAACTGCTCATGGGTGAGGAGTCTATGTCCTTACTTATTATATCGTGGTTGTACCTACTGAATTTCATTACTCAATAATTTATTTTTGTGTACTGTCGTGTAGCAAAACTTCAGGTGGTGCTAAGTTTGATACACGAATTGTAGAGCTTATTAAAAAGATGTTGGACTTGAGTAATCCTCTTGTCAAGGCATTTAGAACTGCAAGGGATAAATTTGATGTAGATGCTGATGAGTTTAGAAGTTATAAATTGGTTTTATCCAGTGGCAGGAATACTAATGGGAGGACTCTTAATCTTCCAACTTCAGATGATGTTGCTGCTCTTATACCCGGTGATTTTAATATTGATATTGAGACTCGAGATATAGTTATCCAAGCTAAAGATGGTGGTTTAAAAAGAATAAGTGAGCTGCTTCCTGCTTATCTAGCTTTGTAGTATCCACTTTTATTTCCTTACGGAGAAGATGGTTTCATGTTGGGTATTGATATCGGATTCGTTGATTTACATGGACGTAAAAGGACTATTGTTATTATGCGAGGTTTTTTGCTTATCGTATTCAAGAAAGGCTTGGAGAGTCTCCTATTATTGTGATGTCTGGTAGACTCTATCAGCAGTTTTTAGTCGATGCGTATACTATGATTGAAGCAAATAGATTATGATATGTGTGGTTGAACCAAAAAAATATCTGTTCTGATCAATACGATAAGATTTTAGAGTCTGTCAACCGTGGGAAAGTTGATCTTGAAGAGCAAGGTAAGAGGATTCACATACCATCATCTTTTACGGGGGGGGGGGGGG
>OVAP01003187.1:0-17269 GCA_900406295.1 Aurinia saxatilis
AGGGACTAGGACGGATTTTAGGTTTAGAGAATTTTCATAAAATATTAAGGACAATCTTGATCTTGAGATTTAAGGAAATCTTGTATTTTCTCCGCATGGTGTCGATCGACATCTCCTCTGTTTCTTGCCATTTNGATCGACATCTCCTCTGTTTCTTGCCATTTTTCTTCGTTTCCTTAATTTGCTCCGTTTTGCTCCATAATTCTTCTAGATCTTTCCTAAGCTCCAAAACCTCGTCCATGCACCTAAAATAACTCACTTGGACTCTAATAATAATATATTGACTCTAAAACATAAATAATTATCTATCAAACACATGTTATTATCCATCATACACGCCGTGCATCCATTATACACGATTTGTATTTGTTGTACTTTAATATTTTTCGTCATGTGCAATCCATTAACCATACGAGTTAAAAAAATGTCCCGTAAAACCATCCGCCGTTCACCATGGAAAACATCAAATATATACGATTTCAACCAAAACAATCAAAGAAGTACGATGCCAAAACTGAAAACACGGGAAGCCATGAAATAGAACACATAATATGAGTAGATTTTCTCAAAGCCATTACCTAACTCTCTTTTATCTTTTTTTTACGGGTTCTTTTTTGTCTTTTGATCCCACAATAACCATTTGAAGACCATCGTCATCTAGCATTTTTGTCTCTAAGATATCTCTAAACAAACTAGGTTAGAAGAGAGCGTGATAGTTATATTTAAATATCTACTTAAATCTTTATAGAATTTTTTGCATTTTTATTTTTTTTAAGAAATTATTACAATTAAACCAATTTAAATGGAAAAAACAAAAATTACAAAAGCAACATGTAAACCGGCAATGTAAAACAAAACCACTTTGAGGCCTAAACCGCCATTTTGAAAATACCTAAATCGAAAATGGCTCTT
Source organism: Aurinia saxatilis (assembly GCA_900406295.1). Classification (NCBI taxonomy): domain Eukaryota; kingdom Viridiplantae; phylum Streptophyta; class Magnoliopsida; order Brassicales; family Brassicaceae; genus Aurinia; species Aurinia saxatilis. The sequence continues at coordinate 913 of OVAP01003187.1, forward strand.
TTCTCCAATACTATTTTCAAAAGACCCTATTGCAAGTTAACCTTTGAAAGGTGTCTGTTTCATCAATTTTCTTCGAAAATGGGTAGTTTTAATATTATTATTTTTTTTTGTTGATTATCTTTATATGAAAAAGACAGATTACGAGATTGCCAATATTGGAAATATATTTTGGTTTAATATAGTTCTTTTTTATTTATAGAAATAATACAATATCTTAACATATTTTGAAAATATACATAGGGTGCAAGTGGTTGTACTATTAGAATAACAAATCTCAGAGTAATTTAGAATTACTCTGAATTATGCTGAATTTATACCAATAGTCAAAATATTAGATTTAGACAAAAACTTGTGGGGTCCCCCAAATAGAGGGAAAAAAATCAGTTTTTTTTTTTTGTCGACAACATCAAGAAAAAAACTTAAACCGGATGGGAGAGTCAAACCGGTGGTACATTAATAACATAGCTAATATCCTGCGAGTAGCTCCTAACACTGCGTGATAGAGCGTCCGCTGTGGAATTGAAGCTACATGGTACGTAAGTCAAAGAGAATTTGGAGAAATTACTCTTCAAGCGCATGGCATCCTCCATGTAAGTCGAGAAAGCTGGCCAGTCTTGTGGATTGGAAATCATCGAAACTAACTCCTGCGAGTCCGTAGCAAATTTTATATCCAGCTTGTGTTGATCGATCATACACAGCATACCCCAGAGGAGTGCTTCCACTTCAGTCTGCAAGGGGGAGAGACTACGTCGGACATTTCGAGCACCCATAAGAACATCAGTGACGCGGTCTTCATGATACCAACCTAAACCAGAGAGATTGTCGGCAGCTGTCCAGGAACCATCAAAGAAACAGAATTGTTCTGATCCCGGAATCGAGGACTCCGTGACTACTCCACTATGGTCCGCATCTTGGGCACCCTCCCAGGAAAGGGTTTCCAATTCGGCAAATTTAACTATTTCTTGAGAGTCTCACTCAAAGTCTTTGAAGACTTTATCATTCCGTGCTTTCCAAATGTACCAAAGTGTCCAGGAAAAAGCCTTATCAATCATATTTGGTGGTAGTCGCAAAAATAAGTAGTCAAAATTAGTGAAAACCGAAGGCCCGAGGAAAATCCCTGCATGAGAGGGTGTGTTCGAGAGAGCCCATGTCTGGAGTGAGGGTGGACATTCAAACAACGCATGATTTATAGTTTCTAATGTTGCGCCACAACGAGGACAAGTACCATCACATGGAATTCCGCATCAGTTTTCCTTTAGAATTTGTTCCACTTTAAAAGAGGAAAGAAATAATATTACGCAAAAAGTATATTTTGTTTCTCTAGCTACTGTTATTTCACTCTCTATTTTTCCATTCAACTATTATTACTTTCATTTGACTTATTCCTCTATGTTTCAACCGGTTCCAGTTCCTCTACGTTGATAATCAAAATTCATATTAATGTAAATAACAAAAACAACATCACAACTAACAGTTCAACATCCATCATCAGAAATGTCATCCATCATCCACAAATTCATCCACAAATTAACCATTTATCATCCACTACACATAAGCGCAAAATTTATCGTCCATGTATTTTTTATAAAAATGTATTATTTAATTAACAATGGTTAAATATTTAAATAATTTATTTATGTAGAACAAAAATGGTTAAATAATTTTAAAAATCTTACAAATTTACATGGCCAATTTACGTAACAATGATGTATATGAATATGATGTAGTTACGTAGAAGCAACAAATGAATTCATGATTTGGGGAGAGAAATGAAAATCGGTAAAAACTAGGATATATCAATTTTCATAAATAATTGATTTATATGTGATGTAATGGTATAGTCTGCAATTAGAAAATGGGTTTTTTGTTTTTTGTTTTTAGGGGTCTAGATTATAAAATGGTTTTATCATGGGCTTTATATGTAAATGGAGTTTGTGAAGCTAGCTATGTATATAAATATTGTCATGATACACGGATAGAACTTTACAACTTTTAGGTTTCCCAAATAAAATTATTCATATACGATGTATGTATGGATAGTGTGCAACTTGGAAAGTCACTTTGCAAGCGCTTTGCTTTCAACTTACGGAATGCTCAACTAAAAAGTGTAGCTATCAGAGAAATTAAAAGAAAAAATAGAAATTTAATATTTTCTATTTCATAGTGATCGGTTGAAAATTTGCTCTAGTTACATCTTATAGCGAAACACTATAACAGAAAATTAAATAAATAAAAAGACAAAAAATGAGGAAACTAAAACACAGAGTGAACACAAAACACAGATTGTCGGACCGACCAAAGACTCAAAAAAGGCTGGCCGTATCATCATGACCTTAGTCTCAAGCTTGCTACAAAAAGCCCTTTTGCTTTCGTTTCAGTTATAAAAGCTAATTTCTCATTTTAATTTTCTTTTTTCACTAATACAATGAAAAAGCTAAGAATTAATGGCTAACCCTAAAAAGCTATCAACTTCTTAAAAACAATTTCTTTAACGAAAAATTCTTTATTTACATGAATTCTAATGTAGACGATGTCAACTCTCTGTTGGGATATCGACATGTATACACCCAAATATACGTGCACGTGTGTAAATATACGTTTTTATATATCAGAAACGATATATTACATAATCTTTAATTTGATGGATGCTACTTTCTCTCGACCTCTAGAAAGTAGCGCATGACCAAGATAATCAATGGCAAAAATATGGTTCACATTAATTTGGGATATGACCTATAGATTTTTGTATTATTTATTTTGGACTGTTTTAAAATAAGAACCGAGACTTTTCTATCGTAATGTAAGATTTGCTGAACACTAAACAAAGGAGAGATATATATAAAAAAGCTTGCCAAGTTTCTATGACCTTTTGTTCTATATAGGTGTACTGGTACATGGTTTAAAGTTTGACCGACCATGGTACAAACATCATAGACTGCTATAATCCTTTTCCAAGGCAATAAAAAGAAAAACATAATAACTGAGCATAGCAATAGAAAGAAAGTAGAGTCCCAATTTTGTTCATGAAAAAAGCGAGTGCTCTATCTTTTGAGCTTCATTTCCCACGCTAATTCTTTATGGCTTCCCCGAGACCTTTTTAATCATTTTGTCTTGGAACATACTCTCTCTCTCTCTCTCTAACCCAATTTCATATCTTTCTGCACTTTGTTACCGAGTTTAAAACCATAAAAGGTTGTTTTTTCCTTATCAATGAAAGTTATACATTAAAAAATAAAAAAATAGAGTCGGTTCTTCCTATTTCATCTTACATTGATATATGAATCTTACTCCATCTCTTCTGCACGTCTACTTATTATTTTATTTTTGTGCCATAACTTTATCTAAATTCTTATCAGAAAACAAATACGTCAGATGATTTAAGAAAACATAAAATTTGGAAATATGAAGAAAACTAAAAGAGAATAATTAAATCAACGTATTATTTTAAGTAATTTAAAATCAAAATCACATTGGTAAATAGACTAAAGATGAATTAAATTTGAAGTTGTTCTCTAGTTTTTGATTTTTTGTTGTGTTACTTTTGACGGCTCGCTTAATCAGATTTTTTCATGACTAGTTTGGAATTTTGTTAAGTAAGAAATGTTAGATTGTAGTAAAATGAATGCAATATTTTGTTTGTGGAATGGTGTAATTGCTATTTGTCGAAATATGTTGGACTGATTTGAACTTATATGTTGTTAGGCTTGTCTGTTATAACAAGGAACCATAAAACATATTATTTTTGCGGGTGCCCCGCGAGCCCGCGGATCTTTAGCGGACTGGCCCAAGTGCGCCCGCGGATGTAGGCGGTCCGGCCCGCGAGGCCCGCTTCTAAACGGGCTAGAAAATATAGGCCCATACCCGCCCCGCTAACACCCTAAACGGGCTTGGCCCGCGGGCCGCGGGCCCTATTGACATCCCTAGTTAGCTCTCACGACGGGCATTGAACAAACTAAATTCATTGAGATCTTTGGCTACACAGCCAAGCAAATAGCTCTATCTTCATAGTTTCAGAATTTTGGTTATTTTTACAATTTCTTACGCTATTGTAAAAGAGATAAAATTTTATATCTCATCTTCGACAAGATTTTTTTTTGTTTTCTTTTTGTCAAACTCATTTCATACTCATTCTAATATATTTTTACAGATTTTAAAAGTTGGGAGCTCGAAATCAAAGAATCCACTTCACTACATAAAATGAGTACAATACAATAAATAAATATAATAAGGATTACTATCAATAACTGGGGATCTTTGAAAAGGGTGAGTTCTTCAACCATAAATGGTGAGTGAACGAAACGTTGGGCTCTTGGAGCCTTTGGGCTGAGCTTTTAAACTGGTTTTCCACTAGGGGAACTTGACTTAGTTCGGTTTCAAACTGAGGTTTGATGGAGGACTTTTTGGATCTTTCCGGTATTACCGTCGTGGGGATCCATCCTTGATAGTCTTGAGAGTTTATAAGGCTGTTTGAACCGAGAAATTTGCAAGAATAATGATTTTTCTGGTTTCGGAGAGGCCCTGATTGGAAGCAAACTGGACCAGGACCACGAACAAATCCACAACCATTTTATGTCAATAAAAATAAGTGTCAGGTTTCATGACCTGTTTGATGTAAAACCCATTAAGTTGTGGTTTGGATAACAACTAATTAAGCTGAGAGTGGAACTGAGCCCCCATTGGGTGTACAGACTTGGCAAAGCCCAAACCTAGCAGATGTCGTGTAGGGTTTCCTCCACAGATGGTGGTAGCCTTCACTCGTCAGAGTTGTTGTTTTCTGGTGGTAATGAAGCGGAGATATGAAAATGCAGAGATCCTCAAGGATTGGTTACGAGCGGGTAGTGGATCTGGAGTACCGAAGGCTTGGGAGTGTTTGTTGTTGTCGTAGTTTCCATTCAAACCTTGGACTTTTATTTTAGTTTTCATATCCCTCATTTACTACTTTCTTGGGAGTTTTTAAGTAAGAGTCATGGTCAGATTAATACGATTTTCTGACCAAAAAAAAGAAGATTAATACGATTTAATATTATAGTGACATTAATTTTTATGAATAGCTAATTTATCTTATTTGTTCTTAAATAATTTTTTTTATTTAATCACTTAGAGTATCTCTAACCCATTGTGCCATTTTTTGCATCCAAATAGTGTTAGGTTTTTTCCCAACCCACTGCATCATTTCCTACACAAAAAAGGAATGTTTTAAATATATTTTCTTTTGATTTAATTTTTTTTCTAATGTTATCCATTATTTAACAAAATTATAAATCATACCCTACTTAATTAAAGCTTTGCAATAATTTAACACTAGTACTTAAGTTTATCTAATTGATTTGTATAGATGGTTAATTTAAATGAAAAAGTAAAAGTGTAATATTCACCAATTTTATAAATCTATCTTGATAATAATTAATAGGGGTGTTAAAATAGATAACCCAATTAGATTTGACCTATGACCCTAATGGGGTTGAAGGTTAATGGTCATGGATCAACCAATCCTATTTAATAAATGATCCATTAATTTAGTGAGTTAAATAGTTAATTGGATTGATCTGTGACCCATATTTTTTTTTAATAAGTAATTAATATGAAAATAATTAGATACTAATCAATGTCTTCATTTTATCCATAATTTATTAACATGACAAAAATATTGTATTTAAAAGTTAGAATAACATAATCTTTAATAATTACATTCAATTCAAATATTAAAACGTAAAAATATTAAAGAATTGAATTTGAAACATAAATCGACCTTCATTTTTCCTCCTTATTAATAACAAGTATATTGTATATGTATATAACATTTATACTAGGATAGTGGCTCGCACCCGATGCAGGCTGTGATTTTAATTTGTATATGATATTCAATGCAAAATGATCGACTATAGTAAATAATTGTAAGCAGTTAAGAAATCCTCTATTCATTTTTCAAAATTCATGAATTTTGGAGTTTGACTGGTCGATAAGGATAGTTGGACATTCGGTAGGACCTTGCTTTGGGCGGAAGTGGTACTCGACAAAGTCTTTCTCTATCGCACTCGTAGTTCGAGTTTCTATGGTTTTTGCTATCATATTTGAGTGGTTCTTTTGTTGGGAATAAGGATTTTCAAAGGTGTTTTTAATGGCTTGACAGATAGGTAGGATTTATGCTTAACACATTATTGCTTAGGTTTGACACCTTAAGTGATTTGTTATATACTGATCTCTTCATTTTGACAATATAAGATTGGTAAGAACTAGTATTAAATGATGAGTAGACAATTTCTGCTGCTTGCTTTCCTAGATCGCCTTTGTGACTATTGTGTGGATTAGGATAGTAGACATGTTTAATCACTACTATGAAAATAGGAAGATTAATTTACGACTGGCTTGATTACTTAACCGGATTTTTATCTACCTATAAAACCTGAATAGTTTAATCCATGAACTTTAGAGAATTCTCTTAAACCCGACAATTGCAACAATATTTTATTTATCTTTTTCATTTATTTATTTCATTTCGCAATTCATAAAAAAACCTTTCCAATCGATCGATCGACTAAACTCCTTCGATCGACCAAAAACCAAAAACCTTTCTTTTGTTGCTTAGCTCAAGTCGAATCAATTTTGCTGTTGTGTTCACTTTGCCTCCATGTGGATTCGATCCCTAAGTACTACTGCGAGAGCATGTGCGATTGCAGAAATAGTTTGAGCAAAAACTAATCCCCATCAAATTTTCTGGCGCCGTTGCCGGGGAGCAACCGCTGTACCACTAGCATTAAGACTAGATTTCAGTCTAAGCTTTTATATCATTTCTTTTTAGTTTATTTAATTTCAGTATTTCTTGTTTACAGGAAATTCATAAAAAGGAAAAGAAAAAAAATGGAAGGCTATGAAGTTTCAGGAGTCTCTATAAGACTTGCTATGGCGAAGCTAATGGACCGCTTACATGAACCTGACGTTGGAATGAATTTTCCAGCACCTGTGGAGCATCAAAGGAATTCTCAGTTTTATGCTTCATCAAACCCCTTTCGTTTTCATCCACAAACCGTTGAAGCAAAAGAGTTTTGCACATTCCTCGACAAGTTATACGAAGAAAGAATTGCGGAACTTGATGCCTTGGAAGCTAAATCAATGCAGGAAGTCTCTTGCAACTATACTGATTTATTACCTAATGATGATTTGTGTTGTGAGTTCAATAATACAGGTTTAGAAGATTGCTTTGATTTTGATTTGAACTTGGAAGAGCTTCCGTTCGATCGATTCACTGCTGGAATCGATCGATGCGCTTCCCTGCCGCGAGAATAAAAATTTGATCAAATGCAGCCTTTTTGCATTCAAGAGACTACCGAAGATAAGTATTTTTATAATGATGATAGTTTGCTAAACATATCAGATTTTTCTTGCAGCGAGAATGCCAATGTTCTTGAGAAGCAAGAATCTAAATGTCAACTTGAAGAAATGTTCCATAGCACGCTTGCCAATCTTGAAGACTCTTGTGTTGGAGAAAATCATGATGATTTACAAACTGAAATTCACAATGGAAATAATCACCTTACAGGTTATAAAGTCAATTCCTTTACTGAAAATTCATTTAAACATGCTATTGACTTTATATTTTCATCAAATGATTTTTGTTCTAATGAGCATATAATTATCAAGGACGATTCCAAGATAAATGCTATGTTTGCTTAAAGCTTTCTTGCAGAGAATTTTGTCCTTTTCGTATGAACAATTGTGCATTTCTTTGCATACATTGCTTTTTACAAAAATAGGAGAATGACCAAAGGTGGATTGGCACAACCATTCGATACCTTTGACTAGCATTGTGCTGAGAAGTCGAGCTAAACGACCATAAACAAGGGCGCTGAGTGGGAGGCAACCCACTGGTATGTTTTCTTTTATTTCTGTTCTTTCAGTGCTTTTTAATGTTTTTGTTAGTGTCTCAGGAAAATAGGATTTAAAGATCAAACCAAGAGGATGCAGAATCGATCGATTGACTCTGCAACATTCGATCGATTGCTTGCTGTTCATAGCATCACATCGCTGTTCTGATGGAAAACCAGAGCCACCTCATTTGAATCAGCTGGTGATCCATAAACATGATGCAGACTTCAACACTAATCGAGAGACAGGAAAAATTCAGGAGAATCACTCATAATTTGATCGAATGCAGGCCTAATTCGATCGATGAAGGTCCAAATGAAGAACATAACTCCTTAATCAACACTATAGATGATGATATACTGATGTTGTTGGTCATGTATAATCTTTATTTATTTCATGTAAAGTCCTTTCATTTTAAATAAGACAAAGAAGGTCATTCGATATATTCAAAGACAACGTGGTAAAATCCATCTTTCATTTCTATTTCAATCCATTTCAATTCCCATTTTGCTCTCACAATTTGTTTACATCGGGACGATGTTATTCAAGTCTGGGGGGGGGGTATTCCTCGTTGTCTAACTCGTTTGTTTCTTCTGGCTATTTTTTTTATGGTATTAAACCGATTCTAAATGCTTTTGCAAAAATTTTGCCCTTATTTTTCAAATTTTCAGTATGGAATAAGGACCTTACTTACAACTAGACTGATGCCTAGTGACCATCTTTACAAGACTACCCCGAGACACTTGTTTCAGAAATCCCATACTCGAGCTTCCCTAGCACATCTCGGTTTGCACGTACTTTAATAACTCTGATTTCTGACTCTATTTTATTTGAACCTAAACCGGAGTATAAATCTTTCTTGCTGGAGGTATTAGACTAGGAAAAACAAATCCATTCAGGACTTCTTATCCACTTTACCACTCTCCTGCTGATCCTGAATGGTCAACTTATTTATAAGTTTTTACCACACCCATAACCTAACCTCTTTTCAAACCCCATGCAGTCTCTTTTTCTTTCTTGTCTTATATGCAGTATGTGTAAAACGGCCGGAGAGATGAGATCAATGCAGTTTTCTAATCACTCATAAAGACTGGCAAAAAAAGGCATGCACGATCTTAATGCATGCATGAAGATTCAAAGAGAATGTTTCAAAGCTGGTTTCCCTGGTAATAATTCATCAAAATTATGGTAAAATTTGTGTCTTGCTGTATAAGGTGAAAGCTTATGGTCAAAAAAACAAAAATAAAATAAAATCCAAAGCTTATGATCCATAATTGTTTAGCAAGAAAGCCAGGGAAATCAGAGATCAAAAATGAAGAAAGGTGAAAAACGTTTAAAGAATTCCGAGGATGTTCAAGAAGACTTTAGATTCCCTTAAAAGAATCTAAGTCTGGGGGAGGAACGAGCTGAGCTAAGGAGAGAGTGATTGGAAAACTGTGCCATCAAGCGGTCCGATCTCTCTTGCTTTTTTGCAAACAAATCGCATTTCTCTTGAGTACGGTAAACTCTAAACACGCTGGCCTCAACTCTAAATATTAACCCCCTCTCATTACACACCTATCCTGTTTTACCTAGATGATATTTTCCAGTAAGAAAGCTCACAATATAAATGAATGTAGAGAGTCAGATTTCGGTACCTTTAAGGTATTTGCATGTTGAGATTCCTGTTGGACCAGTTGGGAGAGTTGTGGCGGGAATATAAGATGAGAACTTTTGGCAGGATGGTCGAGATGACCATCACAAAGTTGCAGCCTCTAAGTTGTGGTACAAGTAAGCGAGTTTCTAAATTTTCAAACTTATTTCCTTCTTAGCATATTGTTTGTTCGGGGACGAACAAAGCTAAGTCTGGGGGATTTGATAGGGGTGATATTTTACCGCTTTTTACCATATATTTCAATTACTTTTTATGACGAAACTAAAGAATTTCAAGATAAAAGTGATGGTTTTCACTATTTTATGTTTTCAAAGTGTTTTTGTGGAACTAAGGTATTTTAGGTCATAAATGGGCATTATTCTCCATGTTCAGCANACATTTTGGATTGAAGTGGGAATTTAAGACAATCAAGCCACAAGAGTCAGCTGTCACATGGGTTCAGAATCAAGTCATTCGTCCCAACGACCAAGAAGTTATTCCGTTAATACTGAAGACTGGTGAAGAGGATCAGTTCCACGCTCCAGAAGTTTGGCCTTAGATGAAGACCTTCCCCACCATAGATTACTCTGAGAATTCGACACGAGCAAGATGAAGCAGTCAGATTTCCAATGCAAGTGGAATTAAGAAATTCCAACTGTTAGATCTTGAGTTATGCTGATTCTATTGAAGACAGATTGTGCAGTCTCGATGTGAAGCAGTCGAAGAACGCGAAGGAAGAACGATCGATCGATTGCCAAATTAATTCGATCGATTAAGGCCTAAAAAGTCTCTTGAAGCCCATGAATGAGTTAAGGCCTAAGGATCCATTAGAAGCTTCCAGACATGTCAGAATATATTCAGTGGTTACCAAAATATATTTTTGGATAACTATCGATCGAATATCCATTTTATTCGATCGACTGAAGAAGATAATATCATATATTGTGAATCTCTTCAGTTGATCTTCTCTTATCCCTTAACTGAAGCCTTTTAGTCGTCCTCCCTCTCTATATAAAGAGACTTCTCATCTCAGAGAAGGGTGAGCCTCTCTTTCACCAAAACTCTCAAGAGAGAACACTTTGCTTTCATTTCTTTCTTAAGTCCTTTTGTAATTTTGTTTTGTTGTTGTAAGGGAGAAGATTTCATACTCCTTGTCTACTGATTTGGAGAAATTTTATAAACCCTTTGCTATTTATTTATGATATTGATTTCTATTGTCTTTTCTATGGTTTTTGCGATAATATTTAAGTAGTTCTTTTGTTGAGAATAAGGGTTTCAAAGAGGTTTTTAATGGCTTGACAGATATGTAGGATTTATGCGTAACACATTATTGCTTAGGTTTGACACCTTAGGTGATTTGTTATATATTGATCTCTTCATTTTGACAATATGATGAGATTGGTAAGAATTAGTATTAAATGATGAGTAGACCACTTCTGTGGCTTGCTTTCCTATATCACCTTTGTAACTATTGTGTGGATTAGGATATTAGACATGTTTAATCACTACGATGCAAATAGGAAGATTAATTTACGACTGGCTTGATTACTTAACCGGATTTTTGTCTATAAACCTGAATAGTTTAATCCATGAACCCTAGAGAATTCTCTGAAACCCGACAATTGCAACAATATTTTATTTATCTTTTTTCATTTATTTATTTCATTTCGCATTTCATAAAAAACCTATTCCAATCCATTGATCCGCTAAACTCCTTGATCGACGAAAACCAAAAACATTTATTTTGTTGCTTAGCTCAAGTCGAATCGATTTTGCTGCTGTGTACACTTTGCCTCCCTATGAATTCGATCCTTAAGTACTACTGTGAGAGCATGTGCGCTTGCAGGAATATTTTGGGTGAAAACTAATCCCCATCACTCACACTAAAACTTAGACAACACACTTAAAATCAATACATTGATTGAATCAAACCACACACTCAAAACTCAAACACAGACTGTCTAAACAACACATTGAAAACTAAAATTAAAAATGTCCTGAAACTCAATCTTGAACTTTTAAACTCAAAATATTTTAAATTTGATATATCCTAGTTTTTACCGGTTTTTATAATTATAATATATATAAATATATATATATATATTTATCTATTTTATCAAGTTTATATAATTATTATTAGAGTTCAAATGAGTCAATTTAGGTGCATGAATGAGTTTGAAGCACTTGGTGACTTATGGAGCAAAAATGGATCAAGTTTGAAGAGAAGAAAAGGCAAACGAAGAAAATGAAAAATTTTCTAGAAGAGCTGTCGTTCGTCACCATTCTGGTATTGTTCGACACCACGACGAGTTTCAGCCTTTTTGCAAATCAAGCTATTTTCCATAATCATTTATGGGAAATTAGATTTAGTAATTTACCTTTTCTAAATTCGTCCAGACCCTATAAATATAATGTTTTGACCATTGTTTAGACACATTCAATTTTCTAATTCCTTAAGAGTTTGTAAGGGAGAAGAATGTTTTAACCCTCTTTATTCTTTGAGTTATCTAGTTTTATTGCTTTCATTGATTATTGCATGATGTTTTTCTTAGCAATTTCTGAGTAATGCCCTTGTTAGGTTTAAGGTTCTTAGGTTTAGATGAATTTATGTTAGCCATAAGTCTAAATTAGGTTACATCCTTAATTCTTCTTCTAGATTGTGCTTGATGCTAGTTCTAGTTTGATCACCTAGAGTTTAGATCATAGGTTAATTATTATACATGCAAGTGTTGCTTGGATAAATATTAGAAGAGCAAGTTTTCTATTCACAAAAGAATTTGGTGTAGAAAGTTTGTGAACAATTGGACCTAGATTTAATGCATAATTAATCCTCTAGAATTCACAAAGGAATTTGGTTGGCTAGGAATTAATTATAGATTGTTTGGTCAATGAAAGTTGGTTTGCATTAAATTAGAGTTCATGTTTAGGAAATAAGATGGTGTCTGATTTTACATGGACGGTGTCAAACGACACCTCTTAGGTGTCAATCGACACTCATATGAATTTGGCTGCAGATTGGATTCTTCTCTGAAGTTCTCAACGCCTAACCTTGCTTTAATTGATTTACATCCCTTGATAATCTGCTTGTTACTTGCTTTAATTATTTATTTGAAAACCCCTTTGTCCTACTTTAATTTAGAGTTTAAAATTGGTTGTGTGATTTATTTGTCTTCGTGGATCTGATCCCTAAGTACTATAACGCATTTTCTGTGCACTTGCAAGTAAATACATAGAGTAAAAATTTGTGTATCGAAACTCAAACTAAAGATTTCTTGATCAATATTGATGTGTTTCATCAAGAATGGACTGGAAAAAAGGTAGTGATTCTCTCTCAACACAAGTTCATCATCTTCTTCTGCACATATGGATTACAATTAGTGATCTCAACAAGATTGTAATTGCTAATTGTAAAAGTCTAAAAAATATTATGTGTTTCACTGTTTCTTTACCATTCTCACTTGCTTCAAACCCTTTTAACCAATTGTGGCTGCAGATTAATGCTTGAACATTTTTTAGAAGTAGGCGACTTCTATGTTTGTTCAAGACCCGAGAACATATACTAAAAAATGATTCAAAAGCTACTGTTGTGATTGGAAGGCTGAAAAAGTCATGAGCCTTTTCAGCTAATGGTCCCATTGACAACAACATTTGCTTTGCGAAATGCAAAAAAATAGTGTTTAAAAAGTGAGATGTTAAAACAGACTATGTTCAAATAGACAAAATGTTAAAACATAAAACTTAACTGTAGTTGTCAAAGCTCCCTCTTTCTTCTGCCATATCATCTTTCTCTTGGAGTTTCTCATTTGTAGTTGAAAACTTGGATGCATAATTCGTCTTGTTCTTATACGCCTTAAAAAGAGTTTTTAGTTACCCTTCAAGTGTTAAATCTTCAGATCACTAGTACTCTAATCAAGTTCCTTTTTAAAAAAAATTGTACAAAAGTTAACTTCATCTTTGGATCCATCGTTGTAGCCATAGCAAAGTTATTACTAACTTCTTCCCAATACTTATCCATCTTTTCTTGCATAGAGATAAGCATACCCTTGATAGTCTCATCATTGGTTTTATCATGATTTTTCAACCAATTTCTGATCTTCTAAATTTTCATGAAGTACAAAAGACTATTATTGGAAACCAACTTGGCATTAAATTTAACAATCTAATTACCCTCAATTGTGCTAAGGCTAAATTCTTAATAAGAACCAAAGCATCTTAAGGACATCTCTTCATGAAGTTTTCATTGCTAGCAGAGTCAAGTGACATCTGATATCTCCAATCTACACCTCTAAAAAATATGCCAAGTAAGTGAGCATCACTGAATACATGGTGTGAATAATCTCTCTGATAGGACTGAAAATAATTCCAAGCTGTTTTGAAAGACTCCCAGGGACCTTGCGTGAATGTAGAAATATGTTTTCTCAATCCTTAAATCTAGCATCATTATAGAAGTGGTTCTTGAACATGTATTCTTTGTTGCTTCCCAAGTAGTCAAAGAACCCGAAGGAAGTTGCTTCAATCATATAGCTGCTTCGCCTGCAAGTGAGTAAGGAAAGAGCTTTCAAAATAATTAGTCATTTATAGCCTCATTCTCCTTAATGTCACCAACAAGATCTTCAACCATCATTATGTGGTCCATATGATATTCATTGGAATGTCCATGAAATTGGTGATGTCTAGTGAGAGTGTAATACTGATGTAAGATATGAGTATTGGTATGATATTGTCCGCTTTGTGCCACATCCTTCACGATTTTATTATTGGGCTACTTCCCAAAGGGCCCCATACTAATCATAGTTATTTGCAGCTTATATATTAGACAATACTTTGTCTAACTTCTGATGTGGGACTTTAAATTGCTCCCAATATCCCGCCTCAAACCAAAGACCACATTAACCTCATGTCTTTCATGAGGATACATCGGTGTCCACATCCATAACTTTGAATCATGGCTCTGATACCAATTGTTGGAATTTTATAACCTCATTAACTTAATTAGTATAATATTGTCCGATTTGGGCCACATCTCTCACGGTTTTATTATTGGACTCTTTCCCTCACAGTTTTATTATTGGGCTCCTTCCTAAAATGTTTCATACTAATCAGAGTTATTTGCAACATCCAATAAAATTTTATAAACTCATTAATCAGAGTTATTTGCAGCATACTAAAATTTTTCCAATATCCAATAAAATAAAATCAAGAGGGTTCAAAAATTATTCTCTCTAACCAGCAAAGTGAATATCTTATATTTAATTGATTTCTTAGAATTATTTTTCAACTGTTCCCACAAGGATAAACTAATAATAAATAAATGCAATACCTAGTCCGAACAAAATAAACTTAGGAATCTGAAATATATTTTATAATTGTAACTATCGATATATTAATGTATTTTGAATAAATGTGAATATCAACTTTTATGAAATGATAGGAAATCACAAGAATTCCCAGATTCTTTCATATCTGACCAAACTACTGTTTCATCAACCGGTATGTTGGGAGCTCCTACAACATCTCAAAGATGTACCCACTGATTGCAAAGGGTGGCACATTTACTCTAATTTCTTCCACTACTAAAAAATAAATAACAAAGGGTCAGTTTCTGGTAACACGCATGGGTCGATTGGTCCCCTACGTCTTTTTTCTCTCGTACCTTATCAAAAGTCTAATTACGCCTTTTTCTTCTTCTTGTAATTAACACATACTTGTTTACCCTATAACATGGAGTATATAATTATGATCGTTGCAGCCCAATAACCTTAGGTCCTCACCACTAATCGAGCACTTTCCCCAAGAAAATATTGCGTCACCTTTACCCTATGATTACGTTTACATACTCCATTTGTAAATACAGTTTCCTTTAAACAATACATTTTTAAATAAAGTTTTTAAAACCAAACAAGTAGGTCTGGACAAAATATTCGGATCTGAATTACCGAACCAAATCCGATCCGAAAAAAGAGACCCGAACCCGAACCTATAAAATACCCGAACGGGTGCTAAACTCCTATATCCGAAGAACCGAATCCGAACCCGAACCGAACCCGAACAAATACCCGAACGGGTACCCAAAATTATCCAAAATACAATTATATACCTATAATATTAACTATATTTAAAATTAATATAACTAATTTATCTAAAATTAAAATTATAAATATGAAAATCTCATTTGTTTTTAGATTAATGTAACTGAAATATCNAAATTATAAATATGAAAATCTCATTTGTTTTTAGATTAATGTAACTGAAATATCCAAAATAACCAAAATATATATATTTATTCGATATATTTATCAAAATTTAACAAAAATTTATTTAATATTTCTTTCTAATTTTATTTTTATTTACTTTCGGGTATCCGAACCCGAGTGGTACCGAATCGAATCCGAGTGGTACCGAATCGAACCCGAGTGGTACCGAATCGAACCCGACCCAAACCAATAGAACACCCGAAAGGATGCTATATTCCTTTCTCAAAATACCCGAAAATCCGAACCGAACTCGAACAGGTATCCAAACGTCCACCCCTACTAATGAGTCATGCCATTGACCGAGTATACCACAACCATTAATGCATGAACTTTCTTTGGATCAAAGTTCTCTCTTTTAAATTGAGGGCAAAACTTATCAGAATTTTTTAATTGTCAAAATTCTGCACCCGATAACGCATGATATTGCAGCGAAAGGCACGTTGATCTGCAATTAAGAAATTAATTTCAATTATACAAGTCTTAAATCTCTTAGTTATATTCTAAGGGGTGTATTAGATCATGTATTTAGAATGATTTTGTGTGATTCGAAAAATATGGGCTCCAAATGGTGACCACTAAAAGGGAAAAGAATGAAGAGGAATACTGA
>OVAP01003188.1:0-17267 GCA_900406295.1 Aurinia saxatilis
GAGAGGATTTTGCACTAAAATAGGATTTGGTGTAGGATTTAGTGCTGGATTGGAGATGCCCTTAAAGAGTGTCGTTTTGACATATTTCACACAAATTAAGAAAACTATTAAATTATCCGTTTTACCCCTATTTAATATGTTATATTCTTTGGTTTTTGTAATTAATAAGGGTAAAAAATATGGATAAAATTGAAATTTTGGTAATAAATTTGTATTGAAAAAGCAAAACGACACTTAAAATGAAACAAAAATTTATCTCTAAAACGACATTTATTATGAAATGGAGGGAGTAATATTTTCATTAAATAAACAAAAGTGTTAGTGTATTGGCAATAAACACCCTTTATAGAAATCATAAATGTGTGTGTGAGGTTTTTTTTTAATTTTCCCTAATTATAATCTCTCTCGGCGTCCATCTCTAAAAGTAATAAAGTATGTATTGGAACGAAAAGCAAAATCAAAGTTAAAAAAAAAAGTAAAAAAGAACCAGTGAGGATAAAACAGAATATTACCGAAACATCATTCTGAATGAATTGAGAGACAACCTCTTCTCGGGGAAGAAGAAGAGCAAAGCTATTCAATCTCTCTGTCGTGTCATGGGTGGGGATGGTAGATATGTCGTCTTTTCTCTCTTATTTCTCTAACTGTTTCCCAGCCAATAAATGATTTCAGTTGTTGATTTTTCAGGATCATCTTCTTGCCTTTCCAGGTATTTTATTACTCTTATCACTACTTGATGAGCAATTGCTGAGCTTCTTTCTTCGGTTGGCAGTGATGAGAATACCCCCGGATCATCGAATCATCCGGCTGATTTGAGAAGGAGAGAAAAGGCTTACCACGAGATTCTTCAAAGCCATGATCTGCTGCACCAGAGACTCAGAAGCAGCACACGCTATCTCAAACAAACCAGACGCCAAATCCTGAGGTTTCTCTTTCATTTCTCTTAGGGGTCATCTCTAGGTTATTCAAAAAAATGATTCGACTAATGAGAGATGTGACTAGATATACTCCTGGATCATGGGCTCATCTCAATTCGAGTGATTATGATATTCCAAAGACGACATCCATCATCATACTTGGACCCAAAGGGGCCGGCAAGAGTAGTCTTGTCAATAGGATTACAAGGGTGATCCAAGACGACGACTTTGCCCCACCTAGAGCTCAAGAATCATGTAAACTTTTGGATGAATTGTTATATCTCTTATAGCTAGGGAGGTTTGCTGATTTCGCATGTTTATAAATTCTGTAGATGCTTCGCAGTCTAAAGGAGGCACATTCTTTGTTCAAGAGTATATGATCCCAAGCAGAGGTCCTGCTTCCTTTTGCCTTTATGACACGCCTGGACTGAACCACAACTCCTCATCTGATAACATTAGTAAGATTGAGCAGTGGGTTACAAGAGGTCTTTGTCATGGCCAACCTATGATCTGGTTTTCATTCTTCTACCTTGATTATTCCCCTTCTGCATTTTTTTTTTTGTGTTGTTAACATGCCGAATTTTTATTTGCTCAGGAAATCCGACATCTCTGCTTTTAGGGATAGACTTTTGCGGGACAATGGTACAGGTTATGAGATAAGGAAAGTGAACTCCGTTATCTTTGTTGTTAATGGGGTTGAAATCTTGAAAGCGATGGAGAGTCAAACGAGCTATGCTCATATGATCTCCATAGCCTTTAATTGTCCTTTCCTATCGTTTAAAGGTTGGTTTGTGTGTTTTTATAAACTTGTAGTCTCTTACTGTTTTCAAATAATATACAAATCGCAAAGAACTTGAATTTCTTTTCTAGATGACAAGCCAGCAGTAGTTATGACTCATGGAGATCTACTTCTATGGGAGGAACGTGCCCGAGTCCGTGTTTTCCTTGGAGATGTTCTAGGTATCCCACCTGACAAACAAATATTCGACATTCCAGGTCACATATAATTGCGTTGTGTTTATTTTCAAACTGTGATATGTATTGAAATGAATACGTATGTTTTTGTTTTACAGAAAGTCGGGATCCAGCCACGGCCCTGACAGTATGTGATTTGCTAAGATATAGTCTTGAACACGCTGATAAACATTTCCAGTTTCTGCCTAAAAGGAACACTACCATATCTAAGGTTGTTAGTTTTATTTTTAGTTTAACCTCTTTAATGTCAAAACATGATAAGTTTGATGGCTTGTTTAGGTATTGATCCATGTGTGTAGGTTGGACATACTGATGCTGATACATTGCAGTGAACCGGTTTAGATGTGGGGAATTTGTTATTTTGAACTGATGATATATTTACAGGTAACATTCATGGTGATTATGGTCCTACCTTTCTTACTCATGATCGTGGTGATGAACTACATACATATTCTCTGCGGAGGCCACAATGTAGTGCATGAGGCCCATGACCACAATCTGCCTATATTCGAACCACCATCACGGTTAGGCAACCTCGCAAGTGAGGCCCAGCCCAAACGTGGACATGGACATAATTGGGTCATTAGAGAACCAAACCGTGTCCATGTACCCGGTCTTGAGTCTCAGTCTGTTCCTGAACGTGAGCCTAGCACTGATATGCATACAGCCCGACGCTTGTGGTCTGACGAGGGCAAAGTGGCCGAGGCCAAACCTAGCTTGGATTGGCGTAGAACTCAAAGGTTGTGGTATGTTGAGTGAGAACGTAAGCGTTTCCCGTGTGTAAAAATAAATTAAATGGTGTGGAAAACTATAATATGTCTATTATTGTGAGACATGTGTGAGTATCCATTATCTATCATAAACCCATGTCACAATTAATGTTACACTAATCCTTAGAACGTAACATTTATCATTATCTAGTTTCAACTTGTATAATTCATCTTTCTTCAACTCCACTATAAATAGGAGTTTGTGAAAGCTTTTGAAGATAGAGCACGATATAAGAAGTTATAACGAAGTTCTCTCTGTTAATCATCATCTTTCTCTTTGAGAAGTTATCCTTATTATTAGCCCTTATCTTTCCACTTAGTGGATAATCCTTTCTCCCATACTACAGTCACATAAATATCTGTATACACACACACATATATATTCCACATATTATAATATATATATATATATATATATCCACATATTATAAAATTATATTTACAACATGTTATCAGCACGAACGTCTCTCCGTTCGATTATCTACCGGTTTAATCGTCTCCCTATCTTTTCAGTTGCTTTTGTCATTCTATATTGCAAAGGTGAGGTTTTATGTTAAAAAATTTCTGTTATTTTTATATTGAATATATTAATTACGGAGTTATAAGCTATGCTTCTTCCTCAATCGAGGTCTGGGTTATGCCTCCTCGAAATCTCATGAACATTATATGTAGGCTTTGCCTCTTTAGGTTTTTTTTGCGATTGATCGTTATATGGTAGGCTCTGCCTCCTCGATCATATGAGAGCTTACATATGTTGATATTTATGGATGGTGATGCCTCCTAAATTATGGTTTAGTTATGTTTACATATCTACAAGTCCTTATCATACATATTTAATTTGAAAGTAAAATATGAATGAAGTATCACTAAATTGGATTATATGACATGGGCTTTAGATGCAAAAATGCTTTTCAAAAGGCAATGAATTTCTTAATGGCATCTACCGGTCAAAAACGACATCAAAAGAAATAAAGACAAATGGGCATGATATTTTAAGTCACCACCAATAAAATGGTTTAAAAATGTTTAACCATTAGACTCCTCCAACTAGATTGGCTCCATTCTTAGAAGTGGATGGGGTAGCATCTAGTAATAATAATGATAATTAATAAGGGCGTGGATCTGAACACGACAGATATCGTATTCACTATTGTAAATAAGGTGGTGGACGAGGACATGGAAGAAGATTTCAGTACCATAATTCCAAAGCAGATAAAACCATTGAAGTTGATCGCGCTGTAAAAAAACAAAAGCAAATGAGAATAATTGTTATAGACTCGGTGATGGGGATATAGTTTTCACCCAAAATATTTCTTGCAAGTGCACAGATCTCACAGTAGTACTTTAGGGTCGAATCCACAGGGAGCAGAGTGTACGCAGTAGCACATCTGATTTCACTCAAGTTAAGCAGTAAATTAGAGATTTTTGTTTTGGATCGATCGATCGTATTAACGAATCAGTCGATTGATGCGCCTTTTTCGGTCGAACACAGGAAGTGTATTTGATCGATTGATGCCTGCAAATGCTAAAACAAAATAAAAACGTGAGTGTAAACAATAAATAAAAAGCGTTAGGAAGTTAGGAAATGCATTAGGGCCTCATGGTTTGAATTATCCAGGGTAGTGACTATGTAAATATTCTGGCAAGGCTATATAGTTGAAATCACTAAAGTTTGATTATCCTTATGATCAGGCTAAATCGGTCTAGTTTAATTGGCATCCTAGTTAACTCTTTCTAGATCGAAAGGTGAAGCTTTAGCCTGATCAATCAACCAAACTAGTCATTAAGTATAAGAAACCAATTTTCTACTTTAACTATGAATAGTAAAGCTTTCACTATCAAGTTCTGGATCTTTTACTTTAAGTGGTGTATTAGTAGCAGTTTTATCCTATGATATAGATTAAATTTGATATGAAAGTAGGCCTTAACTAGTAATTACACAGCCCTATTTCCTATCTTCCTAACCATGAATTTATCTAGCAAAACCTTATTCCTAACTATGAAACTACTCAAGCATGCTTATGATGAACATAACAACAATGGAAATTGCAATCACATAAATCAATAAAAAGGTTCATAAAGGCTTCTCTGAATTTGCAGAGACAGAGATTACATATTTCTCCCTTGACAACAACACCAAAGTAGAATAAAAGAAGAGAAAGCAAAAGAAAGAGAACTGAAAACTATTTAGCATGGATGCAAGTGAGCTTGTGAATTTCTTGTTGTTTTCTGGCTCTGGGCTTATGTATTTATGGTGCACAGAGTCGTCCAGGAAGTTGAGATGAATCAGGAAGAAGATTTGGATAAGGATCCAAAAGTTTGCATTTATCATTTCCGATCATTGAATATTATTTGTTTATTCGATCGAATATATCTTGAAAACGCGTATGGAGTATCTCTTGAATCTCTTATGATTCTCTGCAACGAATCCTGATAACTCTTCAAAGGCAACGGTTCCTCGAAGCCTCTAGTGATTATTGGGCTTAGTTGATCGAATGGGCCGGTGGTGGTCGATCGAATGGGCATTCATCTCTAATGGGCTTCTTAACATTTCTTTAATGATCTGGGCTTAACTCCTTACTCCTGAGGGTAAATGACTTAATCCCAAACCCATGTGGCAGCTGACTCACGTGGCTTCATTGTCTCAACTCCTCACTTCAATCCAAATAAATCATCTTCTTCATCCGGGCATGGACTTCTGATGTTGAATTGCTGGATTTGGTAGAGAATGTCCATTTATGAACTAAAAGGCCTTATTTTCACAAAAATACTTTTGAAACAGAAAATTGTGAATATCAATAGTTTAAGTCTCAAATCAAATGGTTTCTTTAAGAAAACACCAAAAATCTATACTAAAAAGCGGTAAAATATCACCCCTATCAGTCGGCATAAAATGATGAAGGGTACATAGATGTTGTACGCCAAAATATATAGTCAATCTATATCAAGAATCACTTAAGGCAAAAGGAAAGGATGCTGAAACCAATTTCATTTCGGATAATATGAACCTTCTTCTAGAGGCCTAAGTGATAGAACTCATCTCGGTGTCGCTGATTTCCTTGTTGATCTAGTAGAATCAAAAGGAAACGGACCTAAGTCGATGGGTCTTGATAAGTTTAAGAATTAAGGACTTTAGTATCACTCACATGTTTAATATGATATGCTTATGGTAAATGCTTTCATATTTGAATAATTATTTTTATTGTATTAAACTTTAAAGTAAGCAGCTATATCACAATATTTTAGTTAATTAATGCATCATTTATTATGATGAAAAGTGACATTAGAAGATGTCAAAGTTTGAGATCATGGTTGGAGGTATATGTCTAGCAGACAGTGCTACTACGCATCCTATACTTGAAAATAAAAAGTATTTCTCCAATCTTATGATATATTAATAGAGAAGTGATTTAAGTGATTTTTGTGTGTATGTCAGTCACACAGCCAAAGTTGGCTCAGAAACTTTGAAGTGGCCTTTAGAAATTATTTTCAAAAAGAAATCTTTGGCGATGTTGGTGAGATTTTTTCATTCAATTCATAAACGATTTTGATCAAAATATGTTTGTTAACATCTCAGTCGAATAATTAAATATGTTCCTCTCATGAAATCGAGATTATCCATCTTTTTAATTTCGTGAAACAATTCAGATTTGAACGTGCATGGGTCGCACTTTGTCTTGTTGAAGCCATCGTAGCTTAGTTCTAGCAAGAACAAGTGATTCGTGAAGCATATTTAACTCTCGACATCAAGAAATGTATCCCATGTGATCGGACAACAATCACATGAAGTCCAACAACACCCATGATAAGCTAAACGACTGAATACTTCCTTTTCGGGCCGATCTCCATCTTTCGGACCAAGCAAAGTCTTTCGTAAACCGACATACTAGAAGATTCTAGCACATCTCTATGAAAATGGAAGTTTCCCTTTGTATAATGATGAAAAGGAAACCTTCTCGGAGCATCTCAGAGAAAAGTAAGTTGTCCACAAGAATATCGACTAAATGGAAGATATGTAGAAGCATATCGGATAAATGGAAGTTGACAGAGATTTTATCAACAAGAAAACGGAAGGTGGCCCGTAGCGAAAAGAAAAAGCCCAAGGTCTTAAGACGGTTTAGTTAAGAGTATAAATAGAATCGCTAGTGCTAGGTCATAACCCATCTTTCAGTTCTCGCATCTCTTAAGCTTTACAACTTTTGTACTCGGGAGTTTTATCAATAAACGACCTACTTTCGATTATGTCTTAATTTCTTTACTTTTGAGCGATTTATACTTAGAGAGTCGACGATCCCTAAAAATTTTGTAACAAATTTTGGTTGTGTGAATTTTGGTACACACAATGACTATTGAACGTCACTATCATAATTGTCAATAATTAGTTGCAGCTGTATTTTTCAAGAGAAGGGAATTTTAGTCATCACAATCCTCCTATTGACTTGTGTTACTTTCTTAATTGACCAAACATGGATGTTATTTACTAATTTAGAGGAGAGATAGTCTTATTCTATAAATTCACTCATTAATTAAAGCCACATTTCAAAAAGATGCATAGATGTGAAAAAGCAAAAACAACTTTTTGCCTTTAAGGGTATATTGGACATCACAAACTCATATAATTATTTTACTTTTATATTTTACTAATTGATTACATATTAGATACCTAATTTATTGGAGAGAGAGTGTTATCTCACAAATTCACTCATTAAATAACATGTAGTGCAATAGAGACCTAATACGTTTGGTCGACCATACAAATCGGGTGACCAATTTCGGGTCCAAACTAGTCTCGGTTTAGTTACTTGACAGTGAAAAATCTTCGTGTTTCCCCTTCATTTTCTTAAAACCCACAATCCTTACACGTCCTTTCCTTTCCTCTCTCCTCTCTTCTTCCTTGTCTCGCTCAGACTTCTATTCCACAAGAATTCCCATCGGATTCGCCTCTCCGTCGTCCGTTCTCTCCTCTCCCACCACAAATTTTTCGATGTTAAATCACTTCTTGTGTCCCACCTCTTTTTGCAACTCTCTCCTCCCTTAATCTTCATCTCTCGCCTCCTCCTTCTAATCCTCTCTTCAACATTTCCTTAGGGTTCGGGTTACTCACGGGTTACCCGGGTAATACCCGATCCGACCCGTTACCCAATGGATCCAAGACCCTGGCCCCGTTGAGTATATAGCCCAATATCCGAACCTAACCCAGTACTATTTTTTTTATCGGATCCGGTTCAGAAAATAGGTTAGTATATTGGTCTCTTAATCTATTCAAATGGTTACCCAATGGGCACAAGGCCATGGTTACCCAATGGACCCAAGGCATGGCCCCATTGAGTAACCTATTTGTGTCAAACCATTTTAATGGGTCGACCTAGTATCCCTTCATCGGCCCATTCAAATGGTTTGACACAAATTGGTTAGTATATTGATCGCTTCATTTATTGTTAGTCCAAATGCTTAAACTAGATTGTACACCTAGTTTATGATAATAATTTGAAACTATTCACCAAAAGTGTTATAGGTTGGTAGATCTACAATAGATGAGCAATTTGTTCGTAGCCAACGAAAGCTTATATTAAGGCAAACTGTAGACTTATCAAACTCATTCTTAGTGTTTCCTAGCCATATCTATATTCATGC
Organism: Aurinia saxatilis; assembly: GCA_900406295.1. NCBI lineage: Eukaryota > Viridiplantae > Streptophyta > Magnoliopsida > Brassicales > Brassicaceae > Aurinia > Aurinia saxatilis. The sequence goes on from OVAP01003188.1 coordinate 8,297, forward strand.
GAGAGTTTGGATATCTAGATAGCTTAGGAAAGTGATTGATGCCACGATAGTTGATCAATTCTATATTTATGTTTGAGTCATGGATTGTTTGTAATTAAAATCGAGTAGATGTCTAATCTTTGTTCACAATTCTTAGGATTTCCCTAGGTTTAGCGCTTTTAGTTTATTGAATTAAAACCATTAAAAATTTTATTAGTCATTTAGAAAGAAAAAACTCATTTTATTCATTTGTCTTAGCTGAATTTAAATATCTTATATTCTATAGTGTAATCTTTGAATTTGTGGTTTGACCCTGAAACTATACTACAACATCATTGTTGATAGGTAATGAAAGTAATTTATTTGACTAGTGCCCCTACGACATTACCAATCATTCCGTGGATCCGCGGTCCATTTCTCAAGTGTTGCACACCATCTTCCAGCGTCCTAACCCCAATCTTCAACACTTCATTCAGATCATCTACTAACCGGAATATAAAGTGAAACTTTTCCTTCGAGAGCGCGATACCACATACTTTATTCATTAATCAGTATTTTCTTTGGTATGTCCCAAATCGTACTAGAAATCCCCTAAGTCATTGAGTTCAACAACCGATCCAATAGGCTTACTCGATTGTTCATCATGGGACGCAAACTCTGGCTTGTTGGGCAAGACCGGTGGTTCTTCTACTTCCGAGATCATCATAAACTTCATGTAGCCACCTAGAGACGACGACATTGAGTGCATGTAAACAGAGCTGCCTAATAAATTAGGTTTTAAACCAATATACTTGACTACCCTCAAGGTTGATAAGAACTCTAAAGAAACTGTAAGAACCCTCCAAAATAAACAATGGAACGGGGAGATTAAGAATTCAAGGTTTTTTACGTAACGATATATCGATCTTCCACTAAATACTAAATACTATAGAGCTAAATATGCATTCTTGAGGCAAACCGTAATCTTCAGTCTGGTTTACGACTGTTCTTGTCGCCATGGATCGTTGTGTAGCTTGTAATGCAGAGTTTGTAGAAAGTACTTATAACACACTCAAACAAAGACTTAGCATAAATTAACACTCCAACAAACAACACAATTTGACCCCCCCCCCTCCCATCTCAGTTATACACACATGTTCCTTCGGGGATTTGAGATTTTACACTTGGGGAAACCCTCTTGCAACTCGTTCCCACGAACTACTTAAGTGTGTATGTATCAAACACAAGCGTGCGTGGTTGGATAGTTATGCTAAGTGTGGTGAGTCTGTTTTTTTATATGATCGTATAATCAAAACACTTGCATTTTAAAAGAGTTTTCGCCAAATAATAACATATGTAAAATGATGATATAAATAAGCAAAGAATGTTGTTTCGTTTCACCTAGCTAGTTATTTTTTTAGCACATCCAATATATATATATTTTTTTTTAATAGTGTTGTGAATAATGTGTTTGTTGTGTTTATTTCATAAGAGAGGCAAGCCTTATATAGGTTACATGATTAGGGTTTAGTTTCAATCCCTGAATGAGCTTAGGGAATGAGCATAAGAGAGCCATATAATGGACATCCACAAATGGGTTCATAACACTCCCCCTTGGATGACCATTATTACATAACACTAATCTTTAATGCGCGTAAGATGCTGCCTCATTAAAAACTTACCAGGAAAACCTAGTGGAAAAAACCATGGTTAAGGGAAAAAGAGTGCAGCGCACTTGTGCTCCCCCTCATAAGTATATGACTTCAGATCTTTGCTTTTACTTCCCCTCATGAGTACATGACTTCAGATATTTGAGACGGCGTAGTCCAGTATGATAAGGTAATTTCTTGAAAATAGTATCTCGAAGCATCTTGGTAAATAAGTCTTCTAATCTTCACTTGAAACGCATTTGTAGCATCACCAATGTTCTTCTCTCGATCTCAACTATTCATCATCAATACTTCGTGGATCTAAGAGACTTTCACGCATCATTTGTAATTAATAATTCCTCCTTAGGTGTCTATCAGTTGCGTGTTTCGTTGCCTCGTTAAAACCTTGTCATGGAAAAACCTCATGGGATAAAAACCATGATAAGGAAAAAGAGTACAACCACGCTCATTATCATATGTATTCCTCCCCTCGAAAGCATCTTCTTCAAGAGATGCATTTCGAACATATAAATACCATCCTTTTAGGATACACATAAGCATAACCTTAATGAACAAACGTGTATGACTAGCATATAGTCTCATCATGGACTTTTAATCCCTAACATCCCTTTCGCATAAAAGATATTTGATTGCATTTGAACGTCATGTTCAAATTCTCTTTTACATTTTCCTTATATATACGAGTTATTCTTGTTCATCATGAAAAAATTACCAACTTGACTTTCCTTCTTGTCAACTTTACTTTTAATCCCTAACATCCCTTTCGCATAAAAGATATTTGATTGCATTTGAACGTCATGTTCAAATTCTCTTTTACATTTTCCTTATATATACGAGTTATTCTTGCTCATCATGAAAAAAATACCAACTTGACTTTCCTTCTTGTCATATTACATCTTTCAATCATGAAAGATATCGTACATCGCTTTCATATCAGTTTAAGTATGTACTTCAAGACCAAGTATATGTGAGCATTCGTATGGAAAATTCTCTAGGGATCTTTTCAACATAACATCTCTTTATATCATTAATCCTCCAGGGATATTTTCAACATAACATTTGCACGGGTTTCAATGAATTTTATATTAAGTATCCCTTTGTTCCGTATCTTTTGATAAATTCTCATAGATATTTTTATAACTTATATATCATTAATCCTTCAGGATATTTGTATCCATTGGTCTCATATAAGTAGACTTTGACTACATTCAGTTAGTCACTCTTATTGCTAGACTTATAAAATATTTCATAATAATTGCATCTACCACAAGAGAATATGTCTCTTCATATTTTATTCCATTTCTTTGTGGTTATCTTTATTCAATCAAATGTGCTTATATCTCACAATTTCACCATTTTCATTTTTTTTTTCCACACAAAGTCTCATCTATCTTCCACTAGTATTATACTTACAATGTATGAACTGCTGATCTAAATACATCTCTACTAGAGATTGTAATATATATTTCATCTTTTCATTTTGGCTCTATTTCTTCCTTTCCATTTGGCCAATCAAACTTTTTGTGTACACTTTTCAACATATTTTTCTTTCATGGTCCTCTTTCTTTTCCTTAATATCAACTGCTCATAGCATGCAAAATATTACGATGTTTATTTGCTTTGTCAGGTACCTGAATTTATTTATTTGTCATGTTTACGTCTCTTCTGGAGACCCCTCGTAATATTTCCTCCTCGGTTTGGTCAATTTAATTATGCTCCTTTTATCTTTCGAGGATTTATATATATGGAACCAATGAGTCTATCACACTTCATGCGATCTATAGACTCACTAGCAGCTTAATATAGTCTTTCTAGGACATCAATTCTGATTGGAGCATTTACATCTGGTATATGTGACTTTGTCAGCAAAAGCGTGTGGCATTTGTTACAATAGCTCTGAAATATCTTTTGGACTTATAATGTTCACATTTCTTAGTCCGAGGATCATTGATAATTCACTGCAAGTAATTTCTTTTCCCAACCATTTATTTCTCCCCCTAATGTTGGATAAACCGACTCACTAAAATGGGTCTGCATATCGAGCCTTATATAAATCCCTTGTGGATGGCTCTAATACTTAATTATATTTCATATCCAACATATATTCCGATCCTCTTATAAGGACCCATCTTAAAGTATCGTGGTGTAATATTTTTCACATTTAAAGATTTTCATATGGAAACTATTTGGCTTCTGACCCTAAATCAGTAATATATATGGGGAGAACTATTATTTACTCATTTGTCTTGATGTGAATCACTTAACCATGTGTGTTTAAACATAAGCATCGTGATGTTTAAACACTTGAGACGTTAACTCACTAGCATCATCAAACTAAAATTCATGAAATCTCGCAAATCCACATCATGGTTTGAGGTCAAAGATAAATGTGAAAACTTAGTAGATATGTCCATCAACTATATGTGACTATCGAGTCAATGCGTCCATAAACTCAATGTCTCTTTTATGACCACAAGGTAACTAATGTTTCACATGGCGGGTGATCAGCCCTAACCATCTCCTTGTATATTGTTTAGATTTCAAATTATTTGGCTCGTGAAAGCCATATGATCAGCTCATCTTCTGAACAAGCTTCATATAAGAAATTATTAGGAAGAATCTTCTTCACTAAATGTCTCTATGAACTTTTCTTTTCATTATATTACTACATCAATAAATCAGGATGACCAATCTGATTAAGCCGAACATATAAATCCTTGGTAAACTTCTAGTTTTTTCTTTGTTAACTGTAAACTTCTTATACTTCAGGATATGGACCAAAGAACTTGTGCTTTATGGTCTATGTCACTTTTTCTATATGACATTCTTTAGTTCTCCCCCTCGAGATGCTGAAACTCCAGGTTCATTCATCTCGTAATGAATCTCATGATGAATAAAGATACTATCGATTAAGAATACCATCAAAATTAATCAGCTGACTTTATCTCCTCACTTATCAAAAGTTTAGGCATACGTAATATTATGTTGGCATATTATATAAAACATTAACACTGACCTCTAGTTGACCAAGGATGGAGACGATAAAAGGTCTCATGATCGAAATGAAATGGCCTCGATGTGTATCGAAAATAACATTGATTGAAAAGTTGACGACAAAGACCTCGGCTAAAGCTTTTGTATTTTACGCTCATCAAAACAAATTTTGTGGAAGTAACGGGAATTCTCTACGAACAGTGACGGTATTAATTACTTAGCATCAAACCTCAAAGAAAAACCATTAACTAAATGAAATCAAAAACCAAACACTAAAGCGGATCATATTAAACAGAGCCATATGACAAAGCATGTCAACGTAATTATATATTCATTATGCTTTATGAGTCTAAATAGTTATATTCATAACTTTTCTCGGTAACATGATGTAATAAAACAGTAAGATCTTAATTATGAAACAATAAAACAATCCGCATATCAATTGACTTAGTGAACCTTTTCTCATGCTTTAGTACTGTAATAAAGCCAATTCGTATAATTAATTAGCAAATCATGATTAACTATAGCAGAAAAGCCAATCAAATTGTTGTATCATATATCTTAATAAAGTATTATGGGGTTTAGTGCAAAAAAATCCGTCAACTGGCAGAAATTTGCAAGTTTACCCACGACATATTTATTGTGCACCAAAACACCATAACGTACAGAAAACTTCACAATATAGTCCATCTCTAAATCGAACTTGGGTTGTTCGTATAGAGAACACATGACTTACCAATTGGACTATGCCATTTTCATTGTTTATAAGTATACATATAATATATAAAGGTTGACAAAAACAACAGATCCCCTCCACTACCATCGACATCTTCTTTCTTCTTTTACTATAAATTTTGTGATAAGCTCACGGAGGAGATGATAAATTCAAGGCCGTCATCGTCCTCTTCTTCTTCTCCACATTAATTAGTTATGGTTACCGATTCGATCATAGACTCCGAGTTATTCCATGGGCCTCTGATTTTAAGAGATTTCCTCAAGAAATGCAAGGTCAATCTTCGAATCTTACTCCTATATGTTCGTTTCTTGCGTGATTCGAAAGAAAAGTATAATTATGTGATGCATTGCCTGTGCTTATAGATTCAATTTAGGGATTGTGTTTTTGTTCTGATTTAGGGAAAATTATTGTTGATAATCGCTTGATTTTGTGCTTTTAGCGAAGTGAATTTGCTTTATGAATGTTTGATTGCAGGCGAATTGGTTATGGAATCTGAAGAAATGGAAGATTAGGGACAGTTAATGCTCGTGATTTGTCAATGTGGTAAACTTTAACTGCGATGTCATTTTGTTTAATATTCATTATTGTCCAATTGAAAATGTTATTTTTCAGGTGGTTGGGTTATGGATTGAATTTACAAAGGGTCAGAGTTCGATTCCCAATTTTACTGAAATTTTGATTAAACTAGTATCAAAACGACGTCGTTTTGATCTGGTCAACGATCAATATAGAGATAGACTATATTGCGGGGTTTTCTGTAGGTTATGATGTTTTGGCGCACCATAAATATGTCGTGGGTAAACTTGCAAACTTTTGCTACTTGACGGGTTTTTTCACACTAAACCCAAATATTATGTGATTGACTTATCTATATTAAAGGAGTGGATTACTTCTCAATGAAAGGCATATCGCAGGTGACCTAGTCAGAAAAAGACAACGTTGACTTGTGAGATTTTGATATTATCATTGATAATTATGAAACGTGATCAACTCTATCATAAATATATTAAATATGATCTGATTAAAGCATCAACTAGGTGACGATGTCATAGCGATGAGGAATTATTGACGTCGGAGATCTCCGTTTGCTCAGTCGATTACCACAACGATGATTGAACGGCACACATAACAAAACGAAGACTAGGGTTTGTAATTGTTCAGGTGGCTAGGATTTTGTACTGATAACATGTTGTGCATAATGTGGTTGTTGTGTTTATTCCATAAATGTTTAGGGTTTAGTTTCAATCCCTAAATGAACTTAAGCTAATAGACCATATAATGGATATCCACAAATGGGTTCATAACAAATAGAGATTTTTTTATATATTTAGTGAGTATACTACAACCTCACCTTACACTACAACAACTAATCAAATATTTTCTCAAATAATTTTGATTCAAAATCAATAAGCAGTTAGTTGGAAAAAAAAAAATTAATAATAATCTGGACCAGGGATAACAAAACCAATTGGATCGATCCGGTTTAATCTGGTTCAGGTTAATTAAGGATGATTGATGAACGACAGATCCCGTGATCGAAACGAAACTTTTGGCCAATTCTAGATCTAGCGCGGAGAAGACAAGCTTGAGTTTCTCCAATTCCGAGGAAGATGAACATTTTCAGATTGGCTGGTGATATGACTCACCTGGTCAGTGTTCTCGTGTTGCTTCTCAAGATCCACACCATCAAATCCTGCGCCGGTATCTCCATTTTCTCTTATACCTGTTTCGGAATCAAATTTGATATTGATTCTCATTCTCGGCGACAACCTTAAAATCCCCTTTGATTAGCTTAGTCCTTTGGTAGTGGATCTCTCTGAATTTGGTTTTAAAAGGTTCTTGCGTTGGCCATTGCAGGTGTCTCACTCAAGACTCAAGAACTCTATGCCATTGTCTTTGCTACCCGATATTTGGATATACTTACGAGTTTCATATCTATCTATAACACTCTTATGAAGTTGATCTTCTTAGGAAGCTCCTTCTCCATTGTTTGGTACATGAGGTATCATAAGGTTGTCTACAGGACTTATGATAGGGACCAAGATACCTTTCGTCATTGGTTCCTTGTGCTTCCGTGCCTACTCTTGGCTCTTGTCATACATGAAAAGTTTACCTTTCTTGAGGTTTCAACATAGCAGAGTTTTATTCTTAGGCTCTTGGTACATTTCTATGCTGCCATTCTCATCTTCTCTTCAATATCAGGTCCTGTGGACTTTTTCACTCTACTTGGAGGCTGTTGCCATACTCCCTCAGCTTGTTCTGCTGCAGAGGACTAGAAATATCGACAACTTGACTGGACAATACATTTTTCTCCTGGGGTATGCACATTTTTCCTATATATTGCCCCTCCAAGTTTTATGTTTGATGTACAAATTATTCCCTCTGGTTGCAGGGGATACCGGGGACTCTACATTCTCAACTGGATCTACCGTTACTTCACTGAACCACACTATGTTCACTGGATAAGTATGACTATTTCCCTCTCTCTAACTTCTTTGTCAAGTCCCCAATTATACCATCTGTTTATCTGTGTGCCTACTTTTACTGGGACAAGTTTGCTATTCAACTCTAATCGTGTGACACCTGTTTTGTAGCGTGGATCTCTGGGCTTGTTCAAACACTGCTCTATGCCGATTTCTTTTACTATTACTTCCTAAGGTAACAACAAAATACTCCTTCTTTGCCTCATTATCCATAACAGAAATCCACAACTCTTGACTACTGTTTGGTTTATCATCACAGCTGGAAAAACAATAAAAAGCTGCAGTTGCCAGCTTAATCTCTAATTTCTCGATGCCTGGGAAACAAATTTGGTGTTGTGCACTGGAAGTTTGGGATTGATCAGTGGGTGGTTATAGAAGAGAAAGGTGATAGAATGTGAAAACTCTCCAGCGATCTAACTTGTTAGATCTGTTGTACTGTTTCTTTTGTCTCAAAACTAATTTGTTTCCTTTCAAGTGTAGTGTTCCAAATCTCTTTCCTGAACAATAAACATCAATAGCCGTGAAGAACTAGATTAGCGTGCTTCGTTGCTTATTCTTACAGGACTTTCTTTTAACAATTTTTGGTTGATGAGAGTTGAGAATTTCAGGTTTGGGTATCTAATAATTTTTTGATATTATCTAATTTTCCACTAGTCAAAATTTGCAGCAAACAAAAAAAATGAAATGAAACAGAATTTCAAAAGTCGTTTCTCCGTAATGACATAATAAAGATGGTGTGCCCCATCCTACTTTGAAAAAAAGCAAACTGGTCGGAGAGAAAGGCCAGTTGTTGGAATTGGCGAGCCGTTTGAGTCGACACCTACTTCCTTAGGTACCCTGGACCCTCATGGTACGGGTTGACTGGATGATGCTAACATGAACATCAATGTCCCTCCACCAAATCCACAGGCACTGCTGCCCTCTGATAGGACTAGATGGCTGTGTGAGCCGAATCTCGAATCTTGCAGAATCGAAATCTGTGAAGTAACTTCTTAAAACAATCCAAAACTATCAAGGGGTTCGAATTACGCATACGTAGATACAAAATATGAATATAATAGTTTACCCAAAAGTTTTGTGGGGTCAAATATCCCCACTATTTGTCCTAAGGCAAACAGTTAGCAGAAATG
>OVAP01003189.1:0-17265 GCA_900406295.1 Aurinia saxatilis
TTAACTGTTTACCTTTGGATACTTAGTGGGAGATATTTGACCCCCACAAAAGCCCAAAAAGTCTTTCCAGCCCTAATAAAAACCCCCTAAAATCTAAACCCTAAATCCTAACAATTAAACCATAATAGTTATTAAAAATTAAACCCTAATTTTATATGGGTTTAACCCTAAATACTAAATAAATAATAAATTCTATAATTTTACCAAACCTTAAATCCTAAAATCATAAATCTTAACAAATTTATCATTTGTAATGAAAAATAGCTTTGGTAAATGAAATGTATAATGATATTAAAATAAAAGGGGTGGGTATATGTTATTAAAAAAATGGTGGTAGGTATATGTGGTTAATGGGTATAAAAAAGTGGGTATATGTGTTATTATTTCTATTATTATAGTTTGTGTCTTTAATTCAAATTGGTTTATCTTAATATTTAAATATATTGACATGAACCTTCATTAATTTAGTAGTTTATGATTTGTGTAACAAAAAAAAACCTATGTTTATAAAATATAACATATTATTTTAAATTAAACTTAGTGTTTTTTTAATAACCATCATAAATGGTTGCCAAATTTTTTTTATATTGATGATTAATATTTTTGTTTTGTAAAATATCTAATATGTTTCACACAATTAAATGCTTTTATTATCGGAGAATGTCGTTGGGGGTTTCAAAATATATTTTCTCTCTTCCCAATTACATGAGTGAATAGTGAAATTTTTGAGGTTGGAAAATTGACGGAGATAAGAAGATGTGGTTATTTACACATTTTTTTTTGTTTTCTCGTGTTTTAAAGATTGAATATCTAATATGTTTCACACAATTAAATGCTTTTATTATCTGAGAATTTCGTTCGGGGTTTCAAAATATCTTTTCTCTCCCCAATTACATGAGTTAATAATGGAATTTGAGGTTGAAAAATTGACGGAGATAAGAAGATGTGGTTATTTACACTCTTTTTTTTTTCTCGTGTTTTAAAGATTGTCTATATTCCCTATTATTCTTGTTATGGTTAAATCAAAGATTTTTTTTATAACGGTTCTAAATGTATAAATCAGAATATCGGATTAACTGATTTTAGTATGTGTGATTTTTGAGTTTTGTACCGAAAGAGTTTAATATAAATATTTATTTCACGTCATAAGATGAATATTAATAAAATACTTAATTTTTTTATTTTAATATTGAATATTAATATGATTTTTACCATTTTACAATTGATATCATGAATGACTTTTGAAATTCATTTTGTAACTAAATGCACTGAACCTAAATATGTAATTAATATGTGAAGTATATATTAAATTAATTATTTTATCAAAATTAAATATTAAAAATTTGAAATCTGGAATGATATGAGACATATGTGATGGATGAGTTATCTTCCAAAAAAAAAACTTACTTTAGATGGTGCAAATAACGGAGCCGTTACGAATTTGTTTTAAAAAATGCCGTTACGATTTGCATGCATTAAAGGAGATTGAAAATATATATTAAAAACCCGCGATGAGCTTTGACTAGAATTAAGTCGGATGAACACTTGAGCCCAAGAGTCGCGAGCGAGCGTGTGCATGTATAGCTTAGTCATTCTCTTTAAGATGTACATTTTTAACATTGAAATGTGTTTTTTGTCTTATATATCGCATGATTTTTAATAATTTTAAGGATGTAAAACACACATGTTTAAGAATTAAAACTTTTATAGCCCAAATGATTTGTCATTTGTCCAGTTTAATCTTTCAATTGCTTAGCCCATAAAACCTTAGCTGACTCTCATGGGTTTGGATCGAGTTTCCTATTTGATAGTCCACTCTCACATTCGAGATGATGTAATCCCCTAAAAAGCTTTCCGTCTTTTCCGGTTTGCACGACTACTAAGGGCGATGGCATGCCTTCTCCAGTTTGTTAGACGACGTCCATGATGCTTGGAGGTTTTTTTGCTTTTTTAAAATCCACATCAGTTCGATCTGAGGCTTGCTTAACAGTTATAAATAGATTCGATGTAGTCAATTAGAGAATTATATTTTAATCTAAGCTTAGTTAAAAACGTGGAGAGCATCTATGACAGAAAAAAACAATTAAGGTTCGATCTCTCGTTTGTTTACTTATTTTCTGTATCTGGTCGCAGGATAGCAATCCGTAAGACACATGTTTTAGTTGCCATTGGCTTGTCCTCATTTCTGTACTAATTGATTCCAATGAGTTTAAGGAAAAACAATGAGAACGTTGCAATCTTTTTACTCGATCAAGTGTCAGACCTCATATGATACAGCTGAGTCAGGCTCTATTCGGTTAAGTCGAACAGTCCCAAGAATATACTCTGGCAAATCCGTTTCCTCTTTTCCCTGCAATTTTCGTTTAGTAGTTGAGGGTTAAACACATGATCGCATCCAAAATGATCTTTCAACTACAAGCCGAAGCACTCTTTTTTTTTTTTTAAGATATGAATGATACGTCTAGCAGTGAGACCCTAAACGAACCTCAATCAAGATGGCGAGATCAACAATGAGGCTTGTGACATAACCAAGGACCAGGCCAATAACACTTCTGGCAACAGCCGATGATCCAATATCCACATCAATCTGCAACACCAAGTTTCAATGAGAACTCAAGAACCATGTGCGTGATGGTCCGCATGATCACGTCTCATTATATTGGATTTACATTTTTTATTTTTCTTCTCCTGATCTATGAATAACACTGATACTTGCAGATAATTAGTAAAATACAATTTTCATATCTATCATGGATATTTGTTGGTTCCAATCAAAGAGGAAAGGAAAACATAAACTATATACCTCCAAAAAATTATCCTGCCTCAGGTACTTGCAGGTTACAGCTTTACCAAGCAAGCAGGCTTTTGTTCCAACAGCACGCTTGACCATCCAATAACCCTATGATTCAAACACATGACTATTACATGTAATTAAAATTACTATATTTCACAGACAACGAGAAACGTAGAGTTTCCTTACCTGAACAATACTTGGAATCAGCTTAAATCTTGCGTCACGGTAACTGTCACTCCCATTCACAAATTTTCCAAGGGAGGAAGACTCGCTTACAGGTCGATCCGCAGCATAGTAGAGGACCAAACAATAGTTAGGCTTTGCTGGTACCTGAAAAGAAAATTACATTTAAGCTTCTTCCAGAGGCAAACTTGTCTTATACAACCTAATAAAGTTCAAACTTAAAGTAGGGAAAAATAATTGGTAGTGGTAGTTTATACTCTCATAATTCCAAAATATTACAAACTATTAGTTACATGTATGACACATTGTTACTCACAAGAGGTTTAGCGACGTAATGTTCATAAACGTTCAGACATTAGTATTGATATATATTCGGGGCGAGGTCCTTTCTAATAAAACACTAGAGCTCGCCTATTCTAACAAACTTTCGAGAAAAGACTAACAGATATAAAAGTTATGTTGCAGATAATATTCACACCTGAAGATTGATGACTAGGATGAATGGCAGCTTTTTCCCTGGTTCAGACTACACATAGGAAAACATCCAAATGAGTGTCCTTCAACCACAGGAGAGTATATATACAAAGCTTGTATTTTCTTATTACTTTTCAAGCACAATTTAACTCCTGATAACTAAGAGATTATCAACGAACTTAGCCACAAGGTGAAGAGGAAAAATTAAGAAACATAAATGGGCTTACGATGAGGCTCATTATCTTGACACTTTTATGAACTTAGGTATGCTGACAAGTCACACTCAATACTGAGTTTTTAAAAGCAAATAAGGCTGCAAAAGATTGTTAAAGACAGGCCATGCGGGTACCTGGACAAGACATTTTGGATGCAGGGCGATGTTGTCTACAGCTTTATCAACTTTAATCCAGTCCACTGACAGAAGTGTAAGAAGGGCCTCGCCACCCATCACCTTAAATTTTATCATAGGCTTTATCATCATTTGTACGTAGTTTAAGATACAGAAAAACATTTTTTTTAAATGCACTTTGTGCGATAATTCACTTTAAGAGCTCAATTGTTCAGAATAAAGAATCAATCTGGAAAACTGATACTTGTAGTAGTAGTCTACGTTGGGAGAAATTACGTCATAGAGACATAAAAACCCAAAATCAGTAGATCAGAAGTTCAGAAATGTGATTCGATCTGGGAGGACCTTAGTGCAGTGGCATCTACGAAACATGCCCAAACTGTTTTCTATTCTATATCAAATGAACTGTAGTCATACAGTCATATTGAAGTAGAAGCAAGAATTTACATTTATTTATTAAAAAAAAAGAAAAAAAAAAGAATTTACATTTACCTTCGCATTATCCTTTAGGTATGTCTTTCCCCTGATCATAAACCCCATGCCACTAGGAGAATTCCAGCAATTCGAGTCCTTATCATCACTTCCTTTGCGCAGGGATCCTTCGAACTGACTTGGATCGATATTCACAGGATCGACACTAGCATCTAATACATTGGTTGCGCCTGGAGCTAATGACAAAATAGATCTGTTACATTAATGCCCAGATAGTCTAAGAACAACAAAAAGTGCCTTTCAGCTCTAATCTGTGTCAAATGTTTGAGAATTTACAATCTTACTCCAAACATAGATTTGAAGAATGGACTAGTTAGAACAACAGCTATAGATTGTTCAATTTTCACACAAATGCTTGAATACATATACTTTGGATTTTTTAAGTAACTTCGGGAACAAATACCGATAAAGGCGTGGATTCATTTACTGCTTTGCTTCAATCGCAGAGAGCACAGAATACAATGTTTGACATAGGTCCTGTTTAGCTTTAAGGTCTACCAGTTACTCATCATCAATAAATTATTAATGACAATTATTGATCCATTATACTGCTTATATGTAGCCATTGGTAGAGAAAATATAGAAAGTACCTTTAGGCCGCTTCAAAGATAAGCTAGCGATTGCCCATGAAACATTCTTCAGTTTTACTTTTATCTCCTGTTTTAACATTGAAACAAGAGAGTCCTTCATTATTATAAAATTTATAATAATAACTTTGCCTCATGGGCTGTAAACAAACACTTAATACGAACATTTAAAATAGGTTATATTTGCTACCTTTTCTTTCTATACTGACTTAGTAAATAACTTACAGGTTCCATTTCCTTTTTCCTTACCTTGAGTTCGCTTTGCTTTTACATATTAGTAGTATGCGTAGGGATAAGAACTCGGCTGTAAGACTCATCTAAGCTAGAGGGTGCTAGAGAGTTACTGGCTTAGCCGAAACTTTATCCCTTTTACCAATAGAACGAAGTTCTGTGTCTAGGGTTTTGTTTTAAACTTTTAATCCTTCTGATTTCAGTAAAGAAGAGCTTTTGGGTATAATTTTGTTTTGTGGTTTTTCACTCTATAAATGTGAAACTAATATCATATAGTTACGTAAGATAGCAAAACCAAATTACCTTTTTGTCCTGCTCCTCATCATCTTCATCGCTTTCCTCTTCATCAGATGATGAGTCTGTTGCATCATAAAACTGCTCCTCCGTTTCCTCATCTACATATTCAATATCTGAGAACTTGGACTGGACAACAGTGGTGGAAGTTTCATACTTGAAAGCTGGGTTTGCTCCAATGTACTCCTTCAGACCTGATAAACCATCACCAAGAACTTGAAACAAAAACAGTATGGAACCTGTGACATCTCTAAAGTAGGTTAAGGTCAGACGGTTACTTCAATAGTAACCAGCTTGCCGAATAACATTTATGACCAAAACGAAAATTTCCAATTGTTACAACAGGTAAGCATGATACATGTCTTCTTAACCCAATATAAGTGCGGATGGTGATTACCAATCTACATCATATCAAAGATGAATCTTCGAATGTGCTCACATGATCCCTCAATAATTTTTCTAGATACCAACAACATCAGATTTCTACTTCCTACTAATTCTTTTATGTTCATACCAAAAATCTACGAGCTGGTAAAAGATAAATCATGCAATTAACCTGCTACTTGGAGGAGCAATGCATATGGAATAGTCTTTTCAAACTTTGAGTAGCTAGTTCGCTTCCATTTGCCCCAACGTTTAGAGTGGATTTCTAGCATGTGTGTTACCAGACAACTTGGAGCTTCTGAATCGGTGCGCTTTTTCAAGCTTCTAATTTCCCAAGTGGATGCTGAAATTAACGAAAAAGAGATGAAAGGTCTTAAAAGAAGAGGGAAAGTGCTCTTCTGGGCATTCTGTAAGTCCACAGTAATATTGTATATCATCTTATCCAGTGACACAAAGATAGGCAACGTATACAAAAGAAACTAAGTCAACATGAAAAAGAACAGTACAATAAACACTAGAGCAGCTTCCCACGTGCTATAGTTTACAAGCCATTAAAGACTGTCCAGGAGCCAATGTATCAGATTTGTGACCATTAAAGATCTTAGTCTCAAAACCAGCAAGTTTTCTGAAAAGTAGCTGTAAACTCGACACTATTGCTGAGACAGAGTGCAAATAATGAAAAGCATCTAGGCACGTACAAGGACCAAGAACCTCTGGCTATCAAAGTACCATTCAGATAAGTGTTTGAAACACTTGTTGAATCTTAAGTTAAGATTCTTAACAAAGAGAATTTACCTTTCTGCATTGCCACAAGACATGCAGCATAGAGGTAAAGGTAAACACCATGAATAGAAAGGTTACTAAAAGATAAAATCTTACGAGTAATATCTGTACGTCGATATCCAGACTTTGGAGGCCGTTTCTTATGCACTGCTGGAAACTGTAAGATTGCTGCACAAGAAATACAGCATGAGAGAATAGGTTTAGAAAGTAGTTTTCATAAGAATGATTATGAACGAAATCTTCAGGTCGCATGATTATGAAGATATTATCAGAAGTAATTTACAGAGAAGAATGCATGACTAAGACTTCTAAATGGCGCTGACAGAGAATTTCAAAATCTGTACTTGTGAAGTTTAGAGTTTAGATGTAGGGTTCTGTAGCAATTAATTAAGAAATGTTTCCTCAAGGCTCAGAGAACAATTTATAAACAATAGAATATGGAGTCTCCTTTTTTCTGTGTTATCTTTATTTTGCATTTGATGTTGCAACCTATAAATATTTGACAATTATGTATTTAGTTAGGATACAACATTAACCCAAATAGTTTGACCTTAAATCATACACTTGAGAATTCAACCATGTGTCTATACAACACAACTATAGCCTAGAGACATTTCATTAGCCACCCAGTGACAGGCTTACCCGGTATTCACTTTTGAAAGTAGCCAATATGAACACCATGAGACGAATAAAAAAACATATATTTAGAAGAGTATTGTTCTCTACTTACTATATGTCCCATCTTGCCCACGAACCCACTGTCTAGAGAAAACAAAATCTCTCTTCGATTGCCATCTGAAAAATATACTAGTTAATGCATCGATTCAACATTTTTTTCAAGAAAAAAAGAGAAAACACAAGCGATCCACTGAACTAAAGTGATATATGCTCAAGATATACAACATGTCCAACTCCAGACTGGAGAAAACACAAAATACTCATCTGATTGAGGAAAGATACCGCAGCATTTTAATGGCTTTTTCACTATGGAATTCAGAGAGATCAGTGTGCCCTTACGGACAACCAGAACTTTCAGTGAAACTACATACCGTGAAAGATACTTAGGATCGTATACACAGTAAACAACATCATAGTGGCCCTCGTATGAGTCTACCAAATCCAAATCACCTGTTACTGCATCCCACCTGTTTAGATAATTAGAAAGATTTAAGTAACATATGGTATCTCTTTTTTAAAGGAAGTGAGCTTACTCGTATCTTTGATGTTTGTCAAGCTTCAAAATTACTTCAAATACAGCATCTGCACTAGCTTCAACTACAGCAACAGCTTTCACAAGAACTCCTCTACCAGCCTAAAGAAGAAATTAGTTTGAGAAAACCTGAGGGACGTCCTAAGCAATCAAGCAACAAATAAATACAGCCATTTCCAGTTCTTTCCAGAGCACTAACAACTAAATAGAAAACCGAGTTGTTACTGTGGCTGAAATAATCACAATTTTTCTGATCCCATAAGTTTTAAGTTCAACTTGTTACTATGCTAATTAAGTAATTACAAGATATTGCATATATTCTAATGAAAATATAAAACAGTGGTGGTTCAGTTCCCACTGGTAAGTACCTAATACTAAGACCTGGTAATGTTGGTAAAACCTCCCAATACTTGATTGTTATCAATCATTACAATCTAGGGCAAGAAGTCACCAAAAGCTAACTTGCAACAGGGAGGGGGATGCCCATTTATTAACAAGCTATACACTAACACCACACTAGGCCAACACTGGATTTAATAACACAGGTTTTCAGCCAACATCCAAGGAAACCAACTCCTAGCTCACTACTAATTGGCTTCTTCAGTCAGACAAGCCCAATTTTTCCCTCCCTAAATAACTTTCTCCGGGTCGGGACAGTCTAATTATCCCCCTCCTACATAATTTTCTCATGGTCGGGCCTTCTGCCTCATGCATCCTTGCATGGAATTTAGGTCCGATGCGAACTACTATGGTTAACCGGTATTACGCCCAAATAACTCTCAACAGATCTAAGGAAACTCAGTCCTCTGAGCTAGCTCGTAAAGACGGGTACCAACGACTTTTTTTTTTGTCAACATACCAATGACTTTATTAACCCGTCGACAAGTGCCTTCTGGTGTCTAATATTTAATAAAAGCAGTTCTGTCTACAAATAAATATACCTTGAAGTTGGCCACATCTTAAAAAATTCTAACACCTGCGAACAACATACAGAAAAATAAATAATTGAAGATTATCTACGAAAGAGCAAGGAAAGCTAAGAACAATCTCAAATTTTTAGGCCTATAGTTTCGAAATTCTGAATATTAATAAATACTTTCTTCTACACTATGGAAAAACAGCCAACCTAAAAAATTCAGACAAGTATTGTCTGTATCTTTTTGGTTATTAGATTCTTCTACAATTACCTTTTTTACAACTGATAGAGAATGATATATACTTGTGGCCAGAAAGGAGAGAAAAGAAGAGAGAAGGAATATATAGTCAAGAAGTGATACCACAGAAAAATACATTTTAATGCAAGTTCTCTAGATATAACTAAGTGGACATTTTAATGGAACCCATTACACATTCTATAAGAGATTTGTACTGTGCAGGTTGTCTGATATCGAACTCTACATTTTACAGACAAACATACCATTGAGCGTTCGAACACATTGCCATTCATGTGCCTCGACTGCATCTCCATTGTCACCCGCATAGAAACCATCACTTCTAACATCATTAACCAAAGTAGATGATTGCCTCAAAAGACTCTCCGGACCTGTCATTCAAGAACATAATCACACATCTTTGTTTTGAAAGAAAATTAACTTTTAGGATGCACCCTATTTCTTGAATCATGAGTAACCACTAGCTAAAATCTTAAGATTTCAAATTAAACTACGTAAGGGAAGTGGATAGAGTTTCAAAATAACAATGGAACCCATATCTATCATAGCATTATTAAGTCAATAGCTATAAACATAGTTTCACATATATGAAGGAAACACATATAAGATATTTGAATCTAATGACTGTCTAATTATATGTAAAAATAATCAGAATCTCCAGGGCCACTTTGCACCAATATTCAATAATTTTTCACGCACCCGACCAAAGATAGAAGGATCTACTAAAATAGGCAATGAGTTGTATTGTTTGTTAATGAGCTCCCGTAATAAGCTACAATAATAATTTTACACTAGATACCAACATATGAGCTTTTAACAATTTAATCCCAGAATGTTTCATAACTGGGAATCAATAGATGTACATACAAATTTTTTTTTTTTTTTGACAAAGTAACACCACATCCAACTTCTTTATGATTAACCATTTCTAAGCGTTTACGCATGCTTATAGAAAATTCCGAAGCAATTCAGAAATCAGAGGCTAGTTTGACAAGCACCCTCATAAACTTGAGACGCAACATGTTACCTTGCCCAATCCGGATAAGCTTTTTTAACCCAAAAGCATAACGCCTTACTCTAGGTCGATGTCCTTCCAGATCGATACTTTAAAAGAAAAGAGAATGTGAT
Source organism: Aurinia saxatilis (assembly GCA_900406295.1). Lineage (NCBI taxonomy): Eukaryota > Viridiplantae > Streptophyta > Magnoliopsida > Brassicales > Brassicaceae > Aurinia > Aurinia saxatilis. The sequence continues at coordinate 10,082 of OVAP01003189.1, forward strand.
TCAGCAATCGTGGACTAACAGTAGACTTCTAATAACATTTAGATCTCGTTCAATCCGAGAATATAACATCACAGTATTTTCCATTGGAAAGAGAGCCATGTTCTCTATAACTGTAAATTTAGGGGCCAAAACAGGAACTACTTAGCTACTAACAAATATCATCTGAGTCAGTAATCATATGATAATTGGATCATACTTGGCCTCTATGCTTAACTTTTTTCTTGTGCTTCCACCTGTCGATAGTGCATATTCAGCCTTCCAAAACAGAAAGAGCAGTAATTAGAATATAACAAAACAAGTGGGTGATACCTGATTGGAATACGCACTAAATAAATGATCAAATAACAAGAAGCACAATGAACCTAAAAAAAGTAGGCAATGATATGCTATGCATAGTAGGAAGCTTCAGTACATACATTAAAGGATGCTACAAAACTTGAGCAGAGTCTCTATCATACCTGCTGTTTTGCTTCGTCAAAAGCCTCAACCCATTTCAGGGATTCTGCAGCAGTAGCACAAGCAATCTGAAGTACAATTTAGAGAAAGAATGACTTGATGCAACCGAGTCAGGAAAACATAGTTAGCAGAAACAATATAAGTTTAGATTCTAAAATGCACAAAATGGTCTATTATCGATCTTTGAGACAAAACTTGGTTAATGCAATTGTGCATATAGAGAAAATGTCATATGGGCATTGGAAAGAGTGAAATTGAACTTACTTCTCCTTTTTTTGTTTCGTCCAAGCGGTTACAGAACCTGATGACATAGAGATCCTGCAAGATATAATGTGTAAGATAAGGAAAAGAGAAAAAGATAAGAATGATAGAAGTAGAGATTGAAGAGTAGTACTCCATGATTATTAACTCTGCGCCGTCCTAGGTCTTCAACCATCATTGTGGGGCCTATAACACCACGCCTTATAGGTTTCTAGACAAAATCGTTGAGCACAACAGTATGAGAGTGTGATTAGCAAACATATGAGATCCAAGAAGAAGGCATACATACAATGTCTGGGTTCTCGTGTGGATCTTTTTTGTACATCTCGACGTACTTGCCCCTGATGAAAAGGAAACGGAGATGACAGTACTCGTGCCCAATCTTATTCGCACCCAAATGATGGACCCACCCGAAATACTCATACGCTCCTCCTCCCCCGCCGCTGCTGCTGCTGCTGCTGCTGCTTCCCCACACTTTCTTCTCCGATCCCTCGCCAACAACAACTTTTTTCGGCCCTGCCCATGCCATCGGATCAACGATCGATTTCTCAATTATGGACCTTCCGCTTCCTTCATTCCTATCTTACTTCGCCACCAATTAATGTTATTCACCTCACTTCAATATATTCTTGTCACTTGTCCCGCTTTGTGTCCACATTGCTTTTGCCCGAATTTGTTTGTGTGTACCATTTTTTTAGAAAATATTTGCTCAAATTCTAGTTTTTAAGTTATTTGCTATTCTCATCCTTATTTTGTGTGGCCTTACAATGTTTTAATAAATTCTTTTTAAATAAATTTTATAATAAGATGTAAAAAATATTTGTAATTTTTTAGCCAATAATTAGAAAAACAAAGAACTCTAAAATGTATAGAAAATAATAAATGAATAATGATTGTTCATGTCTTTTTTACTTCGTCCATTATGTTCCCGTCGAGGTACAAGGGTATACAAAGTAAAAAGTACATATGCCAATCTCTTAAATCATATTATATTTTTAACATTTCAATTTATTTTTAATATATAGTTCTTCAAACATATATATACATATGTATATATATATATTATATTTAATGATTTCTTTTAAAAAGTTATTGTGTATTAGTCTTTAAAAATTTTGTTTGATGTGTTTATTAAATTTTGCTTGCTTAGACCTAAACCGCCATTTTGTCCAAGATTTTTGTGTTTATCACATATTTTTCTTTCATATTGGATTTTTTGTTAAAAAGGAGTGAAAGATATTAAATATTAAACAATTTTCATAAAAATGACTTAGTATCCTTTCATTAGGTTTTTCAAAAACATATTTAATTTCATTGAGTCATAAGTATTAGTTCATGTAGGTCATATGTATCAGTCCATGTTTTCATAGATCCTATGCTTTTTTTACTTAAACCTAATATTTTTATTAAAAATGAATGAAACTATATGATTTAGTAATTAAGAAATTAATATTTACTTTCATTGAGTCATTGGTATAAGTCCACAATTTATATGTTTATCTTTAATTTTTTAATTGAAATTTCTATCAAAAAGAGTGAATAATCTACTTATTTTAAAACCTGCATTTCCCAATGATAACATGATCTCCTTATTTGACATGGAAGCACGATGAAACATGCGCAAGAATGTTTGAGTGCCTTTTCTCATATCTGGTGATAAGTTCATAGTCGTGAGAATGAGCATTCAAAACTAAATGGTAGCCAGGGAAATTTGTTCAGTGAGAAATAAAGCTTTTCACCTTTGATACTTCTTCACAAAGTGAAGGTAGTTCCCACGAACAATGATTGTCCTATGTATTAAGGAAAGAATCCCGTCACGATCTCTTTCATATATATTAATTTCTGATTACATTATCATTATTGAGATCTAATTACATTATCATTATTTGTATATCCTGTAATTATTTTAAGAATATTCTACTATAAATATCAATGTTCTAAAAAATCAGTCTAGGCGTTCGCCTAGGCACCCAAGAATATACATTTGAGGCGATTTTATGCAAATCAGTGAGAAAATCGGTGATTTGGTCTAAACGGTCTAAATCGCCTAAAAATTGGTCAAATCACCTGAAAATCGATCAAATCGTCCTAGGCGGCCGGTTTAATATTTGGTTTAATTTGGTTATTATTTATTTAGTTTAATGTTTACAACGTCACTTAAATCAACAGAAAAAAAAAATTTAAACAGAATATAAAATAAAACATGGAGCAGAGTTCGACTATATAATAATTTTTAGTTTACATTTTTATTTTTTTATTTTTGTTTGTTCAAATATATTTTTATTTAATATTTCTTCTGAATTTTTCCTTAGATTTGTTTGTTCTTAATTTTTTATAATCTAATATTTTACTATTTCACTACAAAATTTTACATGTATATCAAATTCCTCAATAAAAAGTATACAAATAATTATATAATTACTTAACACCTAGACCCCGCCTAGACTCCGATTAAATCCCTCTGAGCGTTAGGCCCATACTAAGTGCCTAGTAACCGCTTAACAATTTTTTGAACCTTGGTAAATACCTACAACTATGGATCTAATGTCTATATATATATATATATATATATGTGTGTGTGTGTCATCAAGAATGAATAAAGATAAGTTTCATATTTTACATGATATCATAGCAGTAACGATACCTTATTTNTGATATCATAGCAGTAACGATACCTTATTTTATTTTTTTCCTCTTCTCCTCTCTATTCTATTCACGTCTCTTAAGACGCCTCTTCATCATGTCCATCTCCGATGACACAGTTGTTATATCAAATTCTCAGCAATTACTCTATATCAACATGGTGAATGTCACCAAGCTTACTCCCACCAATCATCTGATGTGGAGCAAACAGGTTCATGCTCTTCTAGATGGGCATGACCTCGCTGGCTATATCGATGGAACAACTCATGTTCCAACTCCAACCATCCCCAGATGGTGTCTCTGTTACCAATCCAGAATATACTCTCTAAACGAGAAGACAAATTGATATACAGCTTTGTCCTTGGTGCAATATCAGTCCCGGTGCAGCCACTTGTATCTCGTGCCACCACTTCTTTGGAGATCTAGACTACACTCTCCAATACCTACGCGAAGCCAAGCAGAGGTCATATCCGACAACTGAAATACCAAGTACAAGAATGGAAGAAAGGTTCCAAGACCATTGCAGACTATATGCAAGGTCTTACAACAAAGTTCGATCAACTTGCTATCCTTGGATCCCCAGTTAAACATGAAGACCAGATCGATCACATTCTTCATGGATTACCTGATGAGTACAAATCTGTTGTAGACCAGATTGAGGGCAGAGATACCATGCCAAGCATCCCCGAAGTTCATGAGAAGCTGCTCAACCAGGAGTCCAGACTCCTCCACCAACCAACATCACCATCAGCACCTGTCTCAGCAAATGCAGTCACAACGTGTCACAAATCCACACAGCGGTCCCACCATCGACAACAATCTTGGTTCTCACATAATAAGTCAAAGGATCAGAATAAAAACTGGAGTCCAAAACCTTACCAAGGAAAGTGTTAGATATGTGTTGTCTTTGGCCATAGTGCGAAGTTTTGCCCACAACTTCAGCAATACCAACGTGGACCTCCTCCAGGTTTTGCAACCTCCATCTCCTCACAACATAATCCACAGTGGGCGCCTTGTGCAAATATGGCTTCACTCGCAGTAAACACCAGTCCCTCTTGGCTTCGTGATAGCGAGGCTACACATTATATCACAAGCGATCTTAATAATCTTTCCATGCATCAACCATACAATGGAGGAGATGATGTCTTAATTGGTGATGGCTCAGACCTTACTATATAACACACTGGTTCCACAACTCTACCCTCTTCAAATCGTTCATTGGCATTAAACAAAGTTCTTTGTGTTCCTAACATTCACAAGAACCTCATATATGTTTATCGCTTATGTAACGCTAATAGAGTTTCTGTGGAATTTTTCCCTGCCTACTTTCAGGTGAAGGATCTTAGCACGGGAACCCCATTACTCTAAGGCAGGACTAAAGATGAGTTGTATGAGTGGCCAATCTCTCCTACCCCAGCCACTACCTACTTTGCCTCACCAACACCTAAAACCAGTTTGAAATCTTGGCACTCACGCCTTGGACACCCATCAATCTTTGTCTTACAAAATGTCATTTCTAGCTTTTCCTTACCACTATCTACTTCTACACACACACACACACACACACATCTCTCTTGCAATGATTGTTTCGTCAATAAAAGCCATAAATTCCTTTTTCCCAAACCTCTATTGTCTCGCACAATCCTCTTAAAATCATATATACATATGTCTGGACCTCACCCATAACATCTATAGATAACAACAAGTACTATCTCATTTTCGTAGATCACTACACGAGATATACTTGGTTCTACTCAGTGAAACAAAAATCCCAAGTCAAAGATATATTACCTGTCTTTCAGAAACTTGTTGAAAATCGATTTCAAAAGAAAATCGGCACACTGTTCTCTGATAACGGAGGCGAGAATGTGGCTCTTAAATCGTATTTGGCATCTCAAGGCATCTCACACCTCACATCTCCGCCTCCTACACCAGAACATAACGGTTTATCTGAAAGCAAGAACATACACATTGTGGAGACAAGTCTAGTATTGATGACTCACACATCGATGCCAAAAGATTACTGGCCATACGCTTTCTCCGCCGCCGTATACTTGATTAATCGAATGCCCACTGCAGTCTTGGATAATGTCTCTCCCCATCTCAAGCTGTTCAGATCACCACCAAACTATCTTCGTCTCCGAGAGTTTGGCTGTGCATGCTATCCATGGCTTCGCCCATATACATCACATAAGCTTGAGGATCGCTCAATATAGTGTGTTTTCGATGGATATTTCTTAACACATAGTGTATATCTCTGCTTGGATACCAACACCGGACGCATTTACACGTCCGACATGTTCAATTTGATGAAACCGTCTTCCCCTTCTCTACACCGAAAACCAACTCCACACCAGAACCAAATCCTCCATCTCATATACACATCTCCTCTACTGTGCCACTCGGTCTGTCTCTGTCCGGGTTTCCAAGCTCAGGTCCACACCAGTCGTCGCCGGTGCTCACTGCCGTATCACCACCGTCATCATCTGTGCTCACCGCCATACCACCGCCGTCGTTTGTCTTCCGCAACAACGACACTCGCCGGCCACCGACGTTAACTCCACCAACTGCACCGGATATCACAGTCGCCATCTCGCCAATCCTCCCTGGTTCAATCCCGACGCACACACCGACCTGACTTTCCCAATCCCGACCCGGCACTCACCCTCACCACCGAACAAATTCGTCTCCTTTCCCCATCACCACTAATCAAAATCAGGCCCAAACAAATCCATAGCCCAACAACTCTTAGCCATTCTCTCCCTCCCACATCCAAAAATCAGGCTCATTCTCAAACAAAGACCTATCAAATTCTAAATCCAGGCCCATCACCTCAACCAACACATATGGACCAGCCCACTACAAAAACTCCACCATTACTACAACCAAACCCACCCATCCAGCCCACCACTCTAAACCAAAAATCAGTCCCACGGACTCAAACCCAACAAAATAATCCTAACCCATCTACCAACATACACCCGATGGCTACAAGGACAAAAAATTGTATTTCTAAACCCAATACTAAATACGGCCTCCTCCTCTCACGCGGTTCGGATATCCCCACCATTGTCAAACAAGCCTTAAAGGATTCTAATTTCATAAAAGCAATGAGTGAAGAACTTGACTCGCAATTCCGACATCGGACATGGGACTTAGTTTCACGTTCCCCCAATCAAAACGTCGTGGATTCGAAATGGATTTTTACAATTAAGCATCTTTCCGATGGCTCTATTGACAGGTATAAAGCACGACTTATAGCAAAAGGCTTTCATCAACAACAAGGCATTGACTATGGAGAAACCTTCAGTCCTGTCATCAAACCCACTATTGTCCGGTTAGTGCTTGGTGTAACCATTATAACAAGAACTAGCCCATTTGTCAGCTTGATGTCAATACGGCGTTTCTTTAAGCCCAACTCAACGAAGAAGTCTACATGTCCCAACCTCCTGGTTTTGAAGATCAAGACCGACCCGATCATGTTTGTCGTCTCAACAAAACCATTTATGGCCTGAAACAAGCACCTCGAGTCCGGTATCTTGAACTAAAAAACTATCTCCTTAGCACTGGTTTTGTGAATTCCATTGCCGATACTTCCTTGTTAATTCTTCATCGTGGCACAGACAACCTCTATCTTCTAGTTTATGTGGACGACATTTTGCTCACTGGTAATAGTAATTCATTGCTACAAGACACACTAGCGGCACTAACGACTCGTTTATCTATCAAAGACCTTGGAGATCTCATCTATTTTCTTGGTATTGAGGCGACTAGAACTTGTAGGAAATCTGACCTATCCTAACCACTTAGGGACTATCAGGTTT